>JADFUC010000494.1:0-112800 GCA_019722365.1 Lithospermum erythrorhizon | reverse complement strand
TATTACGTATTGCTAACTAATTATTCATACAAGCATAATAAGAGTAACCATCATCAACATTTACACATTTTAAAGGACTCAACTTACGTTATTCTACCTGATATACCCAGAGATAGCATGTCATATAATCAAGCGAGCAAAACACATAAGTTCCTCAATACAACAAGAGTAACAATAAATAACAATATAACGTAACTCCGTAAAAACAAGACCATGACATTATCGACCTTTTAGACTCAGTGACATCCACCCAATGTCAACACAATGCAAGACAATGTACACAATCATCGTATCCGACATTTACATAATGTCGTTGCCCTTTCTGGCAGGCTCACCCACGTAACATATAACATACATTGTATCATATCCTTTTTCCTAAGCAGCTCACCCTTCGCCACCCATTTAACATCATATCATATCCTTTCCCAAGTGTGCTCACCCTTCGATCACCTGCATAATATCACAATACACACACCCCATCTCAGACCAACAACCTCTACATAAAGCGACTCTAATGATGGCTATTATCCTAACATGGCGCGACCACTCTATATGAAACCAAACACGACCAACAACTAACATCACACCAACACACCAACCATGACTACCACAACCATTAATAATTTAATTCAACCAACATCACGGCAACTAGAACAACCCATAGAACAACAATCGGCATTAACATTTTCAATATGCTGAAATTAATATACCCAAGTCCGCAATTCCATATGTAAATATATCAACATAATGTATCTAACACAACCATCAAACAACCTGCTAACATTTCCACAAATTCACAACTACACTAATGTATAAGTTCATAACGCAAATACATAATCTGCTATAATCAATTTACTATACACTTCACTCAAACGTAAATAATGTTATCAAACGAGTGATAAATGCCCACCTTGGCTAAGCACTACTACGCCCACGTTAATCAATCGAATCCCGCAAGCTTTTCCCGTGTTCCGAGTCTAAACAAAACACCAAAAGTACAATTACTACTAATTTTGTTATAATTATTTTTAGCAACTTTTTAATACCCATTAGCCACTTTAGTGAAATATTATTAGTTAAACTTCAACAAAGAGACTAAACGACAAAATTGCAACTAATCCCCAAACTCCTACATTATCGGGTCCTCAGACTAACTCCAAATACTAACACCTTAAACAATTCTAATAAATCCCAATTATTAACTCTTCCCACTAATTGACCCATTTCTAATAACCTCAAATCCCAAAACCCGACTACTACTCAAACTAATAAAAACTAATTTCATCATAAACTCATCCAACAACTTTTAAACCACAATTTCACCTCTAAACAACTATAATAAAAGTCCAAAAATATAATTATATCATTTTAACACGTTTCGACCAAGTCAACCCAAAAGTCAACCCAACTTTTCCAACACTTTTCTACCCCTAAAATCGATTATTATAATCTCCTATACTATAATTTTGGCCTAGACAATAACTATATACGATACGATATCCACGGCCTTGGCTCTGTCGTCCTCAAACCCTCCACCTCGATCTTCCTCACCCTGAATCCACTCCTCCCAACCAGGTCGAACCGGGTACGCTTCTTACCGTACCCATATTACGGCGGACAATAAAAATTCTCAAGCCGCCGATATCGGTGACACACTACTCTATACATTTATTAATTTCGATTATTATAACCTCCTATACTATAATTTCGCCTGCATAATAACTATATACTATAATGCACATACGTGAACGGGTTATTACAATCTACCCACCTAATAAAAATTTCGCCCTCGAAATTTCCCAACTCAACAACCACGGAAGACCCATTTAAACAACTCAAGTCATATAAGACATAAAACAACTTATCTCTACGCGAAAAGCCCTCATCATCCTCAAGGCTTCATGTCGTGATCCTCTACGCTTATGAATGTGTGTCCTTTGTATATGGGTACCGGGTAGAGCAGCCCACTTCCGGGGCTGACATTGGGGAGAGGCGGATTGTGGTAGTCGAGCGGATTTGCTTGGCGCTGACCCCAACACTCCCGAATCAACCGCACAAGTCGCTAAACTCTCTTCATACCCATCAATCGCCATCTCTCCCCGCTGCATCTCGATCAATCCCTCTCCATCACATACATACGAAGTCTCCTAAACAAAAATTTTATTTGGGCACTCTAAACGAACCCATGCGGACGGGGCATCTCTCCCCTATCAACCAAATCTTTGTGGACATGGTTCCACCAACTCCTAGCTCCTCCCGACAACTGGTACACCGCGAACTTCACCTTTAACTCATCCCCCAATCCCATCGGTTCAAACTTATTCTCTAATGCCTCCAAAAATTCGATCGCAACCTCCGGTGTCGCGACACTGCGGAACTCAGGTGGTCCTTTCTTCAGGAAACTGTCTAGAAATCAAGGTCTCGAATTCGACTCTCGGAGCGCACGCTGGTCGTGCATCAGCCTCGCGCCGCACCCACGCTTCCAAAATCCTCATACTGCCTTTCCGAAATGCACATCTCCCGGGGACCGGCCGTCCACACTGCCTCACCACGCCCCTTCTCTAGCTCCCCACGTAGCTCGCCTCTACGCCCACGCAGTCTACTCAGCGGGTTTCTTCAAATTGGAAATCAATGCACGATTCCCTTTATTATGCCCGCTAAGTACACCGTATCAATTCATTTACCGGTCAAGTTAAATGTGATTACCGGAACTTAGTGTTCACCTTGAAGTAATTGTATATTACTAGTTTGGGTTCTCATGATAATTTAAGGGGTTATGAGCGATTGCTAGATCTTACTATTAATCACTGCTATAATAATAGTAATTGGTCAATTATTATTATTATACAACTTACTATTATCTGAGCCTAGAAGGTCACACACATACAATGACGTTGGATTATATTTCATGTATGAAATTAAACTACATTTGTTAAATTGAGAGTTGATTGTAATCAACGAATATTCTCAATTGGGATTTTACATTGATAATGTAAAATAGAAATTGGATGAACCCGAATTAATTAATTAGTCAATTGAAATTAATTGATAGTTAGTTGAGCTCGTTTAGTAACTTGTTAGTTACTATTAACAACGTGTTAGTATTTGATTTTACTTAACGGTTTAGTTAAATTTAACGGGTTTGCCTATTAACTACTGTCAGCTTTCTTTAGGTTCGACATATATAATCAAAACCTATTAGGTTTTTCAACGTAAGTTTTTCATTTCATGAAATGAAAGAAAAACAAACCTCCACTTCCTCCATATGGTCGAAAAATATCGCAGTTAATTGAAAATTCTTCTCTTGAATTTTCATCCAAATCAACCCATGTTCTAACAGACACAAATGTAGGATTCAACCTTCCCGCGCTAAGAACCAACTAGAGGCACTACATTTGAAGTGCCTGTAAATTGGAACAAAGGAGGCTTCGTGAGTTAACGTGTCGATAGGCTCGCCGTATCACCGTAAGTGCCTGCTATTCATTATTGTTAATTATGTGTTTTAGATTAAATTTATATCATTTCAGGATCCGATGTATGAATTTGGTGTTTATTTCAAATGAAATTCATATTTGTGACCTAAACAAAGGGCCTGTAGCCTACTCAAGTTTGATATATATTTTATCTAATTTGATTGTGTGTCGATATTGTTAGTTAATTTGATTATTTCATGATTTATATATTCAATTGATGAATATATACTATGAAAAAAATTAACTCCATTTTATGTATGTTTCATATGGCTGGAATCATCACTTCATGTATTGGGATTTTGATGATTTGAAGTTTATTTAATTCGTTTCTAGTGAAATGAAAGGGATTAAAATTACTAATTTGCATTTTTTAATTTGAGTAGAATCATTTTCGATTTTAAAGTGAGTTTAAAATTTTAAAATTACGAAATTAAAAACTGTGTGTTCTAGAACCCTTTGAGGTTCATGCCAGTTGTTATTCAGAATTTTTGAATTTTTTAACTACTCCAAAAAAAAAATTCGTTGAATTTCTGGATTGTTTTAGTTTAATCGAAAAACTAGAAGTGTTTTCACAAACTACCACTTGACTTGTTCAATAATGATATTGTTGATGTTCAAGAAAAATCCCAGAATTTTATGAATTTTTTAGAGCCTCCAAATCGTTTTTACAAAAGTTGCAATTAATCTGAAAAAACTGAAAAACTGAAATGAATTACCAAAATCGGTCGCCGAATCTCATGACCTCCTCCCGGCGCTGGCCCGTGGCGGCCTGACGCCTGGCCCACCGACGTAGCCCATCGACCGTACGATGGCACCGCCGCTCGTCGGGAGGCCGAGGCGCGGTTTTGGTCGTCGAAGTTCGTCGTCCGTTTTTAGAAAACCCTAAATGTATTTTATGTAATTATTTTGGTTTTGAAATTATTGGTAATTATTAATTTCGGTTTTAAATGTTAAATCATAAATTTTGTCATTAAGATAATTGAATATATATCTTGAATGGCATTAAATTTGATTTATACTTTTCTTAATTATTTTCATTAATTGATCATTTTTGAAAATATATTTCACGTAAAGCGACTTTTAAATTTTGAATTTTGGAGTTAATTACTTGTAAGTAATTGTTCCATGATTTAGCGGCTGATAATTATTGTAATAATTATCATTAATCATGTGGGAATATATTTAATTCAAATTTACATTAATTGGATAATTAATCAGAAAGAATGGGTAATTAATTAGTCAATTATGAACACATTTAATCTCATTTCATTTAATATATATGACATTAAGTGCATTTATTTGTTTTAATGTTTTGCCCATATATATTGTTATGGAATGGAAAATGAGGTATTTAGATATGACCCAATTTAATTTATTTATTTACGGTCTGCATCGAAATGTTGTAAACGACCGGGCCGAGTCGTATTTCTTTATTCTCAGATTCATTTACCCACAAGCCCTCAAGGCGGTCAGCTCTGCTGGGTTGTAGTAGTAGCATGCATCGGCCAAGCAAGGGCATCAAGATAAAGATATCCAATGTAAAGATCTGCACTGGGAGAACTTGTGTGCTCCAAAGGAGTCAAGAATACAAGACTCGCACTTCGTTAAGTGTCAAGTAGGACTTCATGTTAGCATTTTACTTGTTAAGTAATGTAATAGGTTCTAGGGGTCATATCTTATATCCTCAATGTGTGTTATTTATTTATTTTTTCATGTTGTGCATGTTGCTTTGATTATGTGCTATCTATGCATGGTCAAAAGTTAAATAACACATCTCACCACTAAAATTAGCAACGACAAGCCAATTTTAAAGTTGTGAAATCGGTTGCATTATTTGGACACACCGCGGATGGCAGTGTTGCCACCTTTTGCACTTAGATATGAAAATGGATCATGTCAAGTGATTTCCACTCGTTGTGGGCTGATGATCATTCCAAGTAATTTTTGGTTTAATTGTACGCTTAACCGTTTGTTTGGGAGATACAAAAGTCGGGTAGCATCTGAATAGTATGCTAACGACACAAGAGCATGTAGTTTCCATATAATTGGTTGATAACCTACTATTATAATCGATTCAAAATGTTGCAAGTGTTGTTGCCATTTGATTTAAGTATAGTAGATCTTCGATATCACCTTGTACATTTTGTGAGATTCAAGTAATGGGTATTATATTTACAATTCATTTTGTAAATACGTATGGATTGTTTTTGAACTACACTCGTTTTATTTTAGTTGCATATTTCTATTATGTTTGGCACATTAAGTTTTACTCTATTTTATTCACTATTCATTGGGCAAACTAAATGCATGATTTTAAGTAATGTGAAATAAAATAAATTAAAAGAAGAACCAAACGATTTGCTGACAAAGGTTACAACGTGATCTTCTTCAAACATTGCAATCGGTTGTATGCTAATAGAGGTTAAAAACTTTTAAATACTACAAACATTTAAGACTTGATTCAATCGTGTTGATCCGTTGCATGAACTTTTGGGCTCAAGTGAACAAAGTCATACGAGGCGATTGGAAGGATAATTAATTTTTTGATTCAATCAAAGGTGATGACGCTATGAAGACCAATATGTTATATTGTCTTAGCCACCAAACAAGTCTTAAACGATAAATAGCTGATCTCTTTTATAACTCGACTGGTAAAAACTATTGAATGATTCGAATGTCGTGGTATCTACATTTCAGACACGGACGGGTATTTAGTTTCTTTAATACTAATGCAATACGGTTCATGAATCAAGAGGAAACAAAGCTTACGGTATGTAACCAAATAAGCAAAGTTAACTATTCGGCTCACTGCACTTGTACGCTTGAGTGAATATGGAACTATAAGTTGAAGTTAATGATTCACTTCATTATTTCGAACTTTTAAAGCATGTAAAGAAGGATTTTAAGTAACATTTAGAATCAAAGAGATTTGATTAAATCTCATATCTCAAATAATTTTAGTTGTCAAAGTCAGAATGTCTTGGTTGGCCATCGTTGTAGAACACTAGTTTTGACTCACATGATTTAATCATGGATATGAGCCAAGATAACAATAGCCGGAAGATGATAATAAAGAAAGTTATCGAGCTCTTTGTGTAATGATAGGCTTAATTACATTATAAGAGCACGTAGTTTTAAATCCTCCATGAAGATGGTCACCCTAAACTATTTTGCACTTGTAAGAGTAAAAGAGAATGTCATGTTTGACTTATAATGCTTCATATCGTGATTCTCGATTAAGGAAAATATTACTCTACTCTTCTTTAAAGGAAGCCTTGAACAACAAACGACAATAATACTTTATGATAACGACTTAACGAGACTCGAGTATAATCTTAAAAGATGAACTAAGTCAACTCTTACTAGACTTTAGTGGGAGGTTCACTAGTCTAAATTAAGTTTGTATGTTTACATACAAGCTAATTAAAGAGAACAAGACTTGAGTATAATCTTTGAAAAGATGAACTAAGTCGACTCTACTGCTAGACTTAGCGGAGGTTCGCTAGTCTAAATTAAGTCTCAGATGTTTACATACAAGTTAATTGAAGATTTGAGTCATTGAATGATACATCAGAGTTGATATGGTAAAGGAAAGGACCATATGAATACTATCAAGCTCGAGTCGAAGTATCATCGATATAAGTAGTATATCATCCAAGAACGGTACATCATTCTAATCTTAAAACGCATTTCGTTAAGATACGCATCGAGGAATTGTGTTTAATGAAGTTAAAAACACAAAATGGACGATCTTTCAATTTCATATACCAAGATAGTTTCCATTCTAACCTTTAGATGTGTCATTAATTGAGTGATACAAGTAAGGATTGTGTTTAACGGGCCGAGACACAAAGAAGAATGAAATAATTTCACATATTAAGGTCAAGCACTCTTACCTTTTAAATTAATTTATTCATATTCAACTGTGAGACAACTCAAGAGTTGTGTTTGATAAACAAACTTTGAAACATCTCGTATAGGATAAGTTAGTGTTATGTCACTGTAGTAGACATAATTTAACTCAAATCCAGAGTTAATATTAAGTCATTTGTACATAACCAGAAGGAAGCTGGTATTTATTTTCATCCACTATAATGTTGCAATTTATTGTACATATAGAGTCTTGATTACATGGCACAAATAGTGGAAATAAATGTGACTTGAATGCATTCAAGTGGGTCTGCAAGATACCAAAACCAAGATAGAACCCTCTTATATCATGAGCATTCACTCTCGATGCATTTAAAGCTAAATGCAAGTGATACAAAATGACAACATGAATAAATAATACTCTAATAAATGACTCGAGGTCATTTAAGTGATATAAGATGTGAATACATGAGTCGAGTATAAAGCTCTATTTTATCTTCTGGATGGTGATTCATCGGGAGTAAGAGCCCATTCTATATTACTTTCTCGATGGTGAATCATCGAAGTAATAAATGTATTTCATTAAATTAGCAATCACCATTAATGAGCCGCTAATCATACATTTGGCTGAGAAACCAATATTAAACATATTCATTGGTTGGATCGTACTATGCTTATTTCAAACTTTCTTATTGCTATTCCACAAGCAAATACGTGGTCTAAGCAAAGTTTATCCAAAGAATGTTCCTAAGTAATGATCGCCGACAGATGATACTGACATTGTTATCGAACTCCACATCTCAAGCGAATATAAAAAGAAAGTTTCTATACTACTAGAATATAAAGATCGAGTATACTTGAGTTAAATTCTTCACTTTGATACTGATGAAAATCAATAAGAATCAAGAGCGATGAAGAATCTTGAGTTCCTTAAAGGTTACTGGAGCGAATCGCATAAATAAAGTTTTATACACTAAATGTTAAGAAATCTTCCTACAACCTTTAAAGGGTATAGTAGCGATTAGATTCTTGTACATTTGTGAGCTCAAATACATATATGACACATGTTAAGACAATACATTATAGATGTATGAGTCAGTATGACATTTCTATAAGTTTAAGATGTCATAAAAGCTCGAGAAGCGATTGAAATCTATAATAGATTAAATCATAACAGACGTATTTTTCTTATTGGACAATCCTTCATTGTGAGGTCTAATCCCACTAGTAAGTGGCCTCACATTAACGAGAGTGGTTGAAGTCTATTATAGTACTACGATTCACCGTGATGTCATTAAGGTCACGTTGTCAGGTACCACAACTATGACATAAGATGATTCCCCGTGATTGAATTGTGAAGTTTTACTAAAGGTATTCACGCTGATTCGAATAACGCTTGGTAGTAACTTTCTAAGAGAATAGAGTAAATATAGTTACATGGAATGGATCGCTTGTTGATCTTCACTTGTAATCGAACGCTTTATAGTAGCATTATGACATTTGTACCATATGAAAAGCTATTAGCCAAGAATTTCCATAATAGGACCGAGTCTAGTATGCTCAAATGTAGTAAACTAAAAGGAAACTTGAATCAGATACAACTTGACCGTAAATAACTGCTTTGTTGGTAATGTTGTTAAAATAATATGCATTTAATAAGATGTATGTGTTTTAACACACTGAAGCCTGTTGTAAACCTACCCGACGGAACCCCGTAGAAATGGTTGAAAAACCTATTTTGATCATAGTCGCATGACTATGTCAGATAATCTTAGTCACCAATGATTCCTTTGGTTGAGAGATCGGGGTCACGAATGTAAAGCATCAAGCCAGAAGTAGTATTGCAAAGGATGTGATTATAATCACTATCTCTTGCTTTACATATCATGAAATGATCTAAGAAGTCATGCAAAGCTTAAAAGATCCATGTATGGATTTAAGTATGCATCTCGGAGTTGAGATCCTTCCCCTGTGATTCAACCAAGTTTGGTTTTCACGAGCTTAATGAAGGAACTGAACATGGCAAAGTTCAGCGAGCTAGTTCATTCACTTTCTGAATAAGTAATCAATTAAAACAAAAGTTCCTTTGTGTTTTTAATCGATTGTTAACTAAACTACATGAATGCGTGATTCATTCATATAGTTACTCATTTATTATTTCACATGTCATTAAATATATAATATACATGTGATTGCATCCTCGATGAAATAAAGCTAAATCTCTAGGTTAGTCTATGCTTTGTAGAGGGAACATGAATTGTTGATTACACCTCTTCAAGCCTAGAAACATAGATAGCCAAAAGGCCTCGTCATGTCGATAGTTAGGCGACAAAGCATTATACGACTAACATGGGCGCTTTTGATTAGTTGATCAAGATCGATCACGCTAGCCCGCCAGACTAGATCATCACCGTGGCTGGCCGGTCCGTGATCGGGAGTCGGCATGACCTAAACGAATTCATGTAAGATATGTATATCTATGTCCTATGATATTTGTTTAGAATTTTAGGTTCGCCACCTCCTTAGACCTACGATATATAACTATCCGTGGTTATATGAGCTCAGATTGGATTGATGTACCAAACATCCGGCTTTAAGCCGGGATCATAACGGTATTATGTCAGTCACACAAATGTTAACGATGGGGATGTTGATATATCGGGGAGGTGGATTTATCCATTCCTGATATACAAGGAAGATCTCAGCCTCACATAGTTGGTACCGATTATTTTACGGACGCCTCATAAATGCTTATTCACCATACTCGAGTAAAGAAAGTTGTAAAAGCCATGACACACTTCTTATGGTTAGCCTAATGACTAGAGATCGCGTTGATAAAGGAATTATATGGTAATCGCCCAAGGGCAAGGAGTGTTGGAAATTAATGAGAATTGATTCCTTTTATTATGCTCCGTCATGACAATTGTATCAATTCATTTACCGTCAAGTTAAACGTGATTATCGAACTTAGTGCTCACCTTAGTAATTGTATATTACTAGTTTGGGTTCTCATGATAATTTAAGGGGTTATGAGCGATTGCTAGATCTACTCATTAATCGTTATAATAATAGTAATTGGTCAATTATTATTATTATACAACTTACTATTATCCGAAAGATGTATGTCACACATAAAGGACGCTTTGATTATATTTCATGTATGAAATTAAACTATATTTACAAATTGAGTTGATTGTAATCAAAACTAATATTCTCAATTGGGATTTTACATTGATAATGTAAAATAGAAATTGGATGAACCCGAATTAATTAATTAGTCAATTGAATTAATTCGATAGTTAGTCGAGCTCAAGAAGTAACTTGTTAGTTACTATTACCAACGCCATAAGATTTGATTTTTACTTAACTGCTTAGTTAAATTTACCTGGTCAAGCCTATTAACTACTGTGGGTTGGGCTTAGGTTCGACATATATAATCAAACCTATTAGGTTTTTCAACATAAAGTTTTTCATTTCATGAAATGGAATGAAAACAAAGCTCCACTTCTCCATATGGTTTGTAATTATCAAGAAAGAATTGAAGAATTCTTCTCTTGAATTTTCATCCAAATCAACCCATGTTCTAGCAGACACAAATGTAGGATTCAACCTCTCCCTGCAAGAACCAACTGTAGGCACTAAGCATTCAAGTGCTCAAATGGAAATTCAAAGGAGGCTTCGTGAAAGAACGTGGTCGACAGGCTTCCGCCGGCATCACCGTAGTTGCCTCGTTATTCATAATCAATTATGTATTTTGGGACAAATTTATATCATTTTGAGATCCTGATGTATGAATTTGGTGTTTATCGCAAATGAAATTCATACTAGATTCTAACACCAAAGATCTCCTACCAACACTGGGCCTCCCGCCTCTACCTACACCTCTACCCGCCTCCCACGCCGATCCTCCACAACACTTTCACCAAGCCCACCACTTTGTTCCTCAATACCTTTCCTTCCGATCAAGAACTCTCACCTGCTTTCTCCTCAAAGGCGATCCTCTTCAAATTCCAATCGGTACCGAAGCTAAGAATGTGCGACTCATCCGGAATATACTTCCTCAGGCACGACACATGGAATACATTGTGAATTCTGTCCAACTCCGGAGGCAACGCTAAACGGTAAGCTACGGGTCCTACTCTCGCCAAGATCTCAAACGGTCCAATATAACGGGGACTCAACTTTCCTTTCCTCCCAAATCGCATTACTCCTTTCCATGGCGATATCCTCAAAAACACATGATCTCCAACTTCGAAGGACAAGTCCACCCGGCGACGACATCATCATCATATTTTTCCGTCTGGCCCCAGGTTGCTCAAAGCACAACAGATCAACTTGATCACAGCCCCACCGAACTCTCAACTAACACCACGTAACCATAGACTTCGCCTCCCACTTGCTCCAACAGACTGGAGTCCGACACTTTCGCCCATACAACGCCTCAAATGGTGCCATCTGGATACTAGCATGAAAACTGTTGTTATACGCGAACTCCATCTTAGGCAACTCGTCATCCCAACTCCCTGAGAAACTCATAACACAAGCCCGAAGCATATCCTCCAAAAGTTCTGATCGGGCTTCGTATTGCCCATCTGTCTGGGGATGAAAAGATGTACTCAACTCCACTCTAGTCCCCAATGCCTCCTGAAAACCCCTCCAGAATCTCGAAGTAAATCTCGCATCGCGGTCTGAAATGATCGACACCGGGACCCCATGCAGTCTCACAATCTGATCAACATACATCTTCGCTAACCTCTCTGGTCCATCGGTAAGAAATGAGCCGACTTCGACAGCCTATCCACAATCACCCAGATCCCATCATTTCGCCTCAACGACCTAGGAAACCCAAATACAAAGTCCATGGTAATATTCTCCCACATCCACTCAGGAATAGGAAGAGTCTGCAACAATCCCGTGGATGTCTATGCTCCTTCACCCGCCGACACAAACCTAAATATTTCTCCACGAACTCTCTAATTTCTCTTCATTCCCGGCCACCAGAAGTCAACTTCAAATCCCTATACATCTTTATGCTACCAGATGGTCATATAAAGCAAGATTACGAGCCTGGCCAAGAATCTCTTCTTCAACTCCATCGAACACCTGCATTAATATACCCCGTCATCCATCCTCGTAGCTCCACTCGGGCCAACGGTAAAATCTACTCTGTCCCCATTCTTTACTTCCCTACTGATATTCTGTAGCCTCTCATCTTGCTGCTGCAACTCCAAGATACGGTCAAATAGTACCGGTCGAACCTTCACATAAGCCAACAACTCACCATTGCTGCCAATATCGCCTCAACTCCAAGTCGCTTTTATCTCCGCTTTGGCTCCTTCGCTTCCCTTCCGACTGCAGCATCCGCTAATACATTCGCTTCCCCGGTGATGTTCGACACAAGCACTACAACGATAAACCCCTCGATAACAAAAGTCCGGCACTCCAACCAATCCCAAAAGTCTATGGGGGTTAGATGCCAAATTCAGGTCTTCTCTCGCAGACGGGTAGGTACTCCATCTGAGTCGCAATCAACGAGAAATCCCCGATAAACCTCCCAGAATACCTAACCAATCCCAAGAAAACTCCTCGCCTCACCACACTTGTAGGTTGGGTTCAATTACTCACGCCTCCACCTTCTCTCCGAGGTCCACACAAATACTTCACCGGATATAATACGGCCTAAGAACCGTACTTTCTCTTAACCATAATTCACATTTACTAAACTTAGCTGCACAATTGGTGTCATTCCCCAATACCCCAACACAATCCGCTAGTGTCTCTCGCGGCTCCTCCTCACTGAAAGTATCGTATCATCAATAAACACAATCACAAATTTATCCAGGAACTCCCCAAACACCCGGTTCATTAAATCCATGAACGCTGGCCGGTGCATTAGTCAACCCAAACGGCATTACCATAAACTCATGCCCATACTGATCGAAGTACGATTTCGAATGTCACCTCCTAATCCTCAACCGTAGTACCCGGATTTCAAATCAATTTTTGAAAATACTCGCACTTCAACCGGACAAATAAATTATTTATCCGGCAACGGATAAATGTTCTTGATGGTCACTTTATTCAACTGCGTCACACAACCTCAACGCACTATCTTCTTTTTTCACAAAATGTAACCGGTGCACCCTTACGAGAAACACTCTATCCGACAAACCCCTTATCAAGTAGTTCCTCAGAATCGAATCTTCACTTCTCTCAACTCGGTTGAGCTATTCTATACGGCGTAATAGAAATCGTGCAAGATTCGTAATCACCCAATCGCAACCCACTCCTTTCTCTCAAGCGAACCCCGCAACTCCTCCTAAAACATCGATATTTCACGGACAACTCGCATATCCTCTAACCCTGCTCTCTCCTCTCTCTCCAAGTCGAGACATTACCTATCAGGGTGCTAGTTGCTAGAAATTCAAAGGAGACTTCGTGAAAAAACTTATTGGTGATTGTTCCGCTGCACTATAACTATTCTGATAATTATATATTGATATATATAATTTAGATCTAATGATTCTAATAATTAAATTAATCCTGGTATGCTATTTGTTTAAAGTTTTATTCAAAATATACATTAATTTTCTATCAAGGGTATGATACATTATAATAAATTATAGGGCAAATGACACCAAATATCACTTCAAGATTAAAGAAAATTATCTGTTTCAGTCATGGTTCAACTTAGGCCGTTTTCGATCAATACTAATGTTCTCAGAAATGTCAAATTTGGTCATTTCGCGGTATTTTGTTTCAAAAAATTAAGTTTTTTTTAATCATTTTTTCTTATTTTTACAAGGATATTTTTGTCAACTAATTAAACCATAAAAAAATTATACCCCTGGGCCATCTTCTTTCAATCCAACCTCCCAATTAAACCACCAATCCCTTCCTAAAGATTAAGGGAAATTGTTGCGAGAAGGTAAGAGAATGATCTATCATTCCACATCAGTGATGAAAATAAAGATCCAAATAAAATCTCAACTTTTACATCATTACAGAAAAAGCATTATTATTCAATAGGAAATAAAACTTTCATTGCTTTCACTGTATGAATTAGCCGGAAACAGCAAAATTGAAGGCACTAAGAACATCTATCCCGATTTGGGCTTCGGTTTTTTCCAAGTCACTGACGTAGAAATTTCAACTGGGTGTAACTCGAAAGTGCTCTTCGCACCGCAATAATCTCAAAGGTGGCTCGTGGGAGTTGGAATGAGAAATATGACGGGAGGATATTTTTTAAATAATTTTTCTTTGTTTTCATACACAATTTTGTAATTGATAAAATGATGAAAACCCACCGGCCGAACATGTCATGAATGACAAAGCTCTGACATCTACAAACGATTTAAAACAAAATTTTAAGTTGAATCATAATGATCGAATGGACACTTTTAACAAACAAACATAACTGATCTTTGATACCATTTGTCCTAAATTATAATGTATTATAATATATTATAACTTATAATAATTGATTATAAATGTATTATATCTGATAGTATAATAATATAGGTTCGATTTTTTAATATTTTGGACTAAGAAATCAAGATTTATGAGATAAATTTTAAATGATGTGTTTCGATTTTAATAATAAGTAGTTAGAAAGAAAAATAAATAATAAAAAAGAAATGAGTATTATTAAATGAGTTATAGTGTACACACTATCAAATAGTGTTTTTTAGGAGTACAATAATTATTTTGTTTTTAAATAAAATTTCTTCAATTATTACATTTTATAAGAGGATAAAATAATATTTTGATAAAAAAAAAATATTATTTGATGGTGTATAAGAATTCAGCCTCCGCCCTCCGGGTTTAGCCTGAGTTATTAATTTAGGTGGACAACCAAGAATATCAATGTAAGTTGAGGCTGTCAGTCTAAGCATCAACAATTGCAGTCGCTTTCCCTCTTTTTTACTGCCCTTTTTGTTACTATTCACTCAAAGCCAAATATGTCACTTCAACTCTCCCTTTTCTTTATACGGAGTAATTTTTTATTTTTTTAATGATTTAATTTTTCTGGATTTGGCATCCTTGTTTACTGCCAAGCAAAATGAACCAAATTATATGCTCTATTATCACTCCTTTTGCCTTCTTCCTCCTCAACCCTTTATACCCCACATTTCAGACAGCTAATCTCCAATTATTACAGCAGAATCCCATGTTTTTTGTTTCCTAATCATGTTACAAATTTAACTTCACTTCATATTCTTCACCTATCCAACAAATCACATTAATATTTTTTTTTTAAGTGTGAAATATTTACACTAACGACCCATCGAAGTCGTTATGGTGGATACCAATAAATCACATTAATATTCTTGACCTCCTTGTTGGTCTACCGAGTTCACATTTTTCTAGAGACATTTCCCAAAATTGTGTCCACTTTCCAATCTTTTTTAAGTTATGAATCAAAATCAAGCACCCATCTTGATCTTCTTGCAAACAATATTTATTTTGGGTTCATCATATACATATGCATACCCCACCCCACTTAACTGTACGGACACTAGACGTTTGTGTACATCTTTCTTGGCCGTCAAACCAACTCCGGAGCAGACTTCACCAGTGATTCAAAGCATGTTTGATGTGTTACCAAATGATATTACAATTGAAGGAAATGGTAGAGGATATGTATTCATCAGAAAGAACTGTTCTTGTTCACAAACATTCAAGAATTATTTGACAAACACTACTTTTACTGTTAGGAAAAACAATGGATCTGTGTATGATGTGGTGATTGATGCTTATTCTGGGTTAGCTTTTTTCCCTAATAAGTTTACAAGGGAGGCAAGAAGAGGTGCAGTTGTGTCATTGAAGCTCATGTGTGGATGTTCTAGTGGATTGTGGAATTATCTGATGAGTTATGTGATGAGAGATGGTGATAGTATAGGCTCTTTAGCAAGTAGATTTGGTGTTAGTATGGACAGTATTGAGTCTGTTAATGGTATTAACAATCCTGATAATGTTACTGTTGGTGCTCTCTATTATATACCCTTGAATTCAGGTATGGAAATTTTCTTCACTACTTTTCTTTTCAAAAAGTGTGGAACGTCTAACGACCTTGGAGGTCCATACTCTCGATATCACGGAGTAGTTAATAGTATTGATTATGGGATTAGATGCTTTCCTTATACTCACTTCAACACAAATCACTTTGTTTAACAAAAGGGTTGCTCCTTAATTATTTACCAATTGAGCTATACTCGAAACCTTTTCTTTTCAAATTTTATGTCTTGATCAGCTTATCCATAATTTCTTTTCCATTTTAGTTTATGGTAACTGTGGGGTTTTGAGTTCTTGATTTTTTATATTCTTGTAAAACTGTTCATGTACAAATGTTTTTTTTTTTTTTGGAATAAACTGTTTATTTCATTAATAATGATCTACAAGGCTCATTGCAGACTCTAAGGGGCATACCCGATACCCCTAAGATTTATGTTCAAATGTTGCATAAAACTAACTCCATATTAATTGATTAAGCCATGAATAAAATTGTTCAAAGACTGAATATTGAATTTTTATTAGTGGTTGAAGATTTAATGTCTTCTAAAAGATCCAATTTGTTTCACATGAGTGGTGTCATCTAGCAATGCTTAGTTTTTATGAAACTTAGTGTCCCCAACGTTCCGAACAATCTGATGATATCGTTGCCTGAAGATGATCTACTAATTCATCGTAACTTGATTTTTCCATCAATATAATGGAATGGTTTCTGTAAACTATAAAGTCATCTTTGAGAAAATTATGTTGATATTGCAACTGGCACATTCTAATTTATTTTTTTCTGTGATATTTTTTCACTTCATATTCATTTTTATTTGATTGGTTAGTTCCTGGCGAACCTTACCCCAAAGAGAATGACATCCCCCCCACTCCTGCTCCAGCCCCACCTGCAGATAATGTTGAAGGTATGTATATATAGCTTCGTAAGATCTTTGATTTTCTTGCTATTGTAATCATTCCTATGACGACTCGTTCCACTTAAAATGGTTAACTAGTTAGACCGCCTCAGCTTCTGAACATACTATTGTTATAAAATTCCTAACTAAGAAGCTTGTTCATGTTATTGGTGTGATAAACGACCCATTAATCATGACCAGAGTGCATGACTCATTATAGCTTCTACGTATAAGGTCTTTCAAAAGAGATTCTGGTCGTGATAAGATTTCATTTAGATGTAGAAAGAATAAGGTAAGATATTTTGGGCATATTCAGTTTTCTCATTCACACAGCACATTCCGAGTTGAGCGTTTGAAGGGTTTGGAGTGTTTTAACTTGCTGAGAAAATCTACAGCAATTCATGAGAACAATCTAAGTTTCTCTTTTCCATATTTTATACAATAATTCATCTCGGAGTGGTTCCACGCATTTGATAATTTGTCCAAACTTCACTTCCTGCTTTGTTTAATCACTCACTTACAGTTTCTCCCAGTAAGTATGTGAATCTTAAAGTTCTTTGCATTATAGGGCATTAATGTCGGTCTGCCTCGAAGAATAATGCATTTGGGCATTTTCTGTAACCTTTTCCTGATATGCTAGGTTTCTCTGTTCCTTTTATGCCTCATATAATAATTCTCTCATTTTCTGTCCAGTAAATCAGGTGAATCATAAACATCACATGCCTTATTGGTGGATCATAGGAAGCTTAGGAATCGGTCTCACTCTAATAGGTCTTATCGGTCTTGCTTGTGTTTGCTTGCGGTCATCAAGTTATTCCAAAGATTCTGATGGAACGCACAAGTTCCATATTCTCCGAACGACAAGTTTCTGTTGCCCTTCTGGGAGGTATATCTGTTGCAAACCTGGAGATTGGAATGAACCTAATAGAGAAGCAAGAGAACGACCAACAAACATTCCAAAAGGTATATCTGGTGTGCATAAACTCATGCCTTTATTCATCACTGAGTATTTCTTACATATGATTCAGGACCACTTTCCTTTGTAATGCACTAAGAGGAAGAAAATCCATATTTTATTTTATTTGAGAAATTGGAGGTTTACGTATAAGATATTACTATGAGGGCATACACAGAAGCACACTTGGTCTTGTCCACAAAATCAGCATCCATCATTACATGCCAGGATGATTGTTTACTCCTCACTTTGATGATGTTAATGAGGAGTAAAAATCCAGTTGATATGATGAGCTTCTAGAGCTTGTAGTATCAATGTGATTCCAGGAGACGAAATATATTTTACGTCTCCATAACATAAATAATGGTTCTTGTGTTTTACTATTTTGGGTTGTCTGTTGATCTTTTGTCCCCTTTCATTATTGTGAATTACCAACTTGACAGATAATTTTGCAATGACTTATGTGTCCTCAGACACTGGAGAGCGGAGACCATATGGAGTTGCTCGTTGGCTTATCTCTCTGTTTCCAAAGTTTTATCTTATAGCTTCTCTGTCACTTTAGAACTCATTATCATCATACTCATAGTTTTGCAAATGTCTTGTTTTATCTGTTTGCCTGTAGTAATTGGAAATGATGTCTTTGATGTGGAGAAACCAGTGGTCTTCACATATGAAGAAATTCGGTCCTCTACTGATAACTTTTCCGATTCAAATCTTCTTGGGCATGGAACATATGGTTCTGTGTATTACGGCCTCCTCCGCGAACAGGTACATTGCACTGGTCTTTTTCCATTATCATAGTTTTTTCTAACTAGATGCTCATTTCGACATTTGAAGATCTTCCTGTGTTGACTAATATTCGTTCGTGAATCGTAGGAAGTAGCAATCAAAAGGATGACTGCAACAAAAACAAAGGAGTTTATAGCAGAGATGAAAATTCTGTGCAGAGTTCACCATGCAAATCTGGTATGCATACCTTCTCGGATTTCTTTCCTCCATTGCTTCAGAACTGTGACTACATCATTACATTAACAAAAAAGTTAACTTTAATTGGTTTGATTTTATCAAGGTAGAACTGATTGGTTATGCAGCTACAGAAGACGAACTCTTCCTTATTTATGAATATGCTCAAAAGAGTTCACTCAAAAGTCACTTGCATGATCCACTGAATAAAGGTACTCTTCATGATTTTGCACTAAGGTCATTAAGCAGTATTCATTCCTTTAATATCTCACAGTTTGGTTAGAGTGATGATTTTCAATAACATTTTAGTATTTCTTCTGTATATATATTTTTAGAGTCTCATTTAGGAGCTTATAGAATTTAGTAAGCACGATGTTTATAAAGGGTATAATTGTACTTTCACCTTAAGTCAAGTAGAAGTATGTAACCACTCCCCACAAACATTGCATGCAATGTGTGTTAGTTAATGAAAAGAAACGTGAAATGCCTTGAATGCCCCTATTTTATATGAACCATACGATCAAATATTTTATTTATAAGATGATATCTTATTTATAAGATGATCCAACGGTGTGTAACTATGTAAATTTCTTGTTAACAATACATGTGTAAGCTCCTAAGATGTGACTCATATTTTTAATACCTTTTACAAATTTCGCCTCAATTAGTGGGATAAAACTTCGTTTGGTTTACTAAGGTTTCACATTGATAACATGGTAAAAAGTTAACATTTGATTCAGAGGTAGGGGCTGAATCAGGAATAAATTTTTTTTTTTTGTTGTGGGGGTGTTAGATTTTAGCAAAAGTTCAAGGAAAAAAAGAAGAAAAAAAAAAAGCAAATGGTAATGCTAGGTACAGCAACACATTCGGCCAGAAGAATTGAAGGCTCAACCATCTTAGCTAATTATCTCTTTTGTAGATGAGTGATTTAAACATTATATAAAGGTTCTCAAAATCTTATTCAGAAGACGAAATGCCTATCAGGACTTGGATGTTTAAATGTACTTATCATGATTGTTGTAGGTCATACATCTCTTTCTTGGATCATGAGGGTTCAAATTGCTCTCGATGCTGCAAGAGGTCTGGAATACATTCATGAACATACCAAGCCTCATTATGTGCACAGAGATATTAAGACTAGCAATATCTTACTTGACAGCGCCTTTAGAGCAAAGGTTGGCATCCTTCCCGCTCTTCCTTCTATATCGAACTAGTGAAGTGCTGCATCTAATTGGCTTCATACCTTTAGATCTCAGATTTTGGCCTGGCAAAACTTGTTGCAAAGACAAATGATGCAGAAGCTTCAGTAACTAGAGTTGTTGGAAGTTTTGGTTACGTGGCTCCAGAGTATGTCAATAGTTGGTAGTAATGGGAGAAATATATTTGTTCAAGTTGTATATTGCTCAATTTTCTGATACTTGCAGATATTTAAAAGATGGCCTGGCAACAAGCAAGAGTGATATATATGCATTTGGTGTAGTTCTGTTTGAAATTATATCAGGAAAAGAGGCCATTACACGAACAGAAGGCACCACTGGGAAAAATTCTGAACGACGTTCTTTGGTTTCTATCGTAAGTTCTGCTTCAGCCTTCAGAGAACAAACATACTATTACTTCATGCATGTAATCTGTTTCCCAGATATTCAGTTTTAAAGAGTCCAACCTCACCACAAGTGTCATGTCTATACCACTGCACATATTATCCTTAAAAAGTCTAGACTGTTATTCAAGGAAAGAAAGAACTAAACTGTACAAATGTGTAAGGCACACTGTAAGTTTCTTAACATAATTACAAGAATGTCTTGGTGCAGTTAATATCGTGTGACCACAAAAGGCTCCTCCTGTAACGTTTCCTATTTTCTGAATCTGTCTTCTGGTGGAAACTTACAGAAGTGCTATGTAATTTGAACAACATGAATTGAAAAAGCCATCTCGGGCAAATGCATAGAAATATTATCTGACAGAGCCAATACAATGGAAAAATATTAAAATACTGGCTTTGCAGATGCTGGCAGCTCTTAGAAATTCTCCAGATTCCTTGAGCATGTCAAGCTTGAAGGACCATGTTGACCCATGTTTGATGGATTTGTACCCCCATGATTGTCTCTTTAAGGTACTTATATGTTCATTCGAAAGCAAGACCTTTTTATACTTCCATAAGAACATTTACTCAGGATCTAAACTTGGTTTAATAGTTAAGAGGTTGTTTTCAAGAATATGGTCCTAGGTTCATATTTCATCCAGATGCATTAGTTTCATGCTATTGCCAAATCGCCAATATTAATATGTTCATTCAAAAGCAGGATCTTTTTTTACTTCCATAAGAACAATTATTTAGGATCTACATGAGAATTGAACTTGGTTTAATATTTTAGAGTTTGTTTAGAGGAATAAGGCCCTAGGTTCATATTTATCCAGATGATTAGTTTCAAGATATCATACAATGCCACTTAGTTTTATACCAAGAGATTACATTTACATTCAATCAAGTCAAATTTCACTTAATCTATGAGTCTGAAGCTTCCAATCTATTTTTGTATTCTCCACCTTCGTCCTTCCTGTAATACAGTCTTTGATATGATCCATGTCTGTAGGTATCTATATTGGCTAAGCAGTGCATAGACGATGATCCGATCTTAAGACCAGACATGAAGCAAGTGGTTATATCCCTTTCTCAGATCCTCTTGTCCTCAGTGGAGTGGGAAGCAACACTTGCAGGGAACAGTCAAGTATTCAGTGGTCTTGTACAAGGAAGATAGGGACTGATCATTCATGCAGATATACTTTATTGAATTGCTACCGATCTACAAAAAATCACACCCCCCCTTTCTCTCTCAAACAAACCTGTTTCTAGATGGACTGTTCTAAGAACAGGTATTCGTTGATGATTTAGTACTGCTAAAACTTCATGAGTTATGTAAATGTTAATGAGTGGTGTTAAATGTTATGCAATTCTTTTAATTTTCTTTCCTTCCGGGTCTATTGGGTTTCTTGGTCATCATTTGAGATCCTCTGTAACAACTTTGGTATAATATTTTATATTGATAGAAAATATGTTTTCCAAAATTTTAAACGGACTATTATAACAATTAATAATTACTAAATTCAAATTTTTACCAAAAATTTAATAACAATTCAAACATAATCTAGCTTATCTATTCTCTTATAATATGTGCAATAGTTTTACCATTTTCGGACATATGTTAATTACCAAATGTTCATTATCTATATTTTCGTCCAATTATATATAAAATATTTAACATCTTTACCAACGGATAAAAGTGTTTGATATAATAATAATGTCTTTCGATATTTTTTATTTTATTTTATCGTAACAATAAGTAAATTCCATTTTAATGCAATGAATTAGTTTACTCATACTAAATTTTTTTGTATGATAATTATTTAATTATAATTGAAAAAATAATTTTTAATCCAAAAAATTATTATTAAAGAATATATATCTGGGGTTTGTTATGTAATATTTTGTATTACATTACAACAATTGAAATTAAAAAAAATGTCAAGTTACATATCTAATACTCTCTTCATGTAATCCATCTACCAGACCTAATTACCGAGTCTTACGAGGCTGAGCTGCCATCAACTCCGTATATCGGAGTCAATCGACTGGCCGACACGAAAACACTGCTTAAAAACCAAGAGAACCCGAGCGCTTTGATAAAATAAAATAGTTCGAAAACTGAAACATTGACATACACAATTTAACCATCGTGGCGTTTCTAGTCAAACCCAAAACATAAGACACCACAACAACCAAGTCACAAACAACCACAAAATATCTACAATCTCAACATCTCCAAACCAAAAGTAAAAACTGTTTACATCAAAAAGAACGAAAAAGGATCGCCGAGGATCCTAGCCAATTGCCTCTCACCTAAATAAAGTCAACAACACCGCGAACTGTCAAATGGCACCATTAACTTGAAAGTGAAAGTGTAAAGCCTCGACAAATTTTAGTGGAAACGGATCACCCGGATGGTAACTTACCCACATCCGAATGAAGCATACAGTACAGGATAATACATACTCATATATATATATATATATATATATATATTTATATATATACATATACATCGGTCTTCAGTAATAGGATGGGTAAATACAGTTATACAAGTATAATACGTAAAATGCTATTTATTCAGACATCATAATAGGATACTCATCAGAAATAAAAGCACACATTGTACAAAACTCGACTTACGTAATACGTAATTCATATTTCACATCACATAACCAAACAAAAACTCACCCAACACATTAATATCACAATCACAAATAAATGATTTGCAAAAAGAAATCCACAACACATAATATATATAACAATTCATCCTTTTCCCGCAGGCTCACCCTTCGAACAATCTATCAACAAATAATATATATATATCAATTCATCCTTTTCCGGGCAGCTCACCCTTCAACACCCGACAACAACATATTGTTATACAAATCATCCTTTTCCCCGGCAAAGCTCACCCTTCTCAACACCCTACATCATCTCAACATCCACAAATCACACGCATAAATGTCAAACAACAACACACAAATGTTTCCAAAGTAACATCTATATCACACACAATACAACCAACGTACAAACCCAGATACTTCCACCACAGTTCATTATACTCAACATGAATAATGTGAATACCCGCAACATAAACATACTCAAAAATTTCACATAAAACATAAATATGTTAAGCACAAATACCTCCAATAAACACACCATGATTTATCTAAGGCGACTACTACAATAAGTCGACAATCTTCAAATATACTCCACGGATAAGTTCATAATACGTACAGGTCACGATCAATTCTATCATACACAACACCCAAACATAATTAAGATAACAAACGAAAGTGATAAATCTCCACCTTGGCTAAGCACTCACTAGCGCCTGCCAACACCGGTCCCTCACTGCTCCCACGTCCCGAGTCCGAACGTACATTACAAAATAAAATCACAACTCGTAACCATTTCAACCCCTTTATCCTATTTAAATACCGTGCTTTTAACTCATTTCCAAGAGTAAATTACAACTTACGAAGATTACCGCCATGCTTCAATAACAATTTCGATGACAACCCTCGCTACCCGGACTAAATTCGATAATCAGCCTATATCTTATTCAACTCCCAACATTTCCAAATAATTTCAATAATTCCAATTTCACCCTTTTCCCAATCAATTTTAACCATAACTCTCAACCCCTAATCCCTAAGTTCGTTTACTACCCAAAATTCACTACGATTAATTCCAACCTATTTGTTCCCAACACTTATAATTCATATTTCAGATCCCAAACAATCACAATAACGATCCACTAACTAATTCTATATTAACCAATTACGCTTAGCGAATCAACCCACGATCACCCGAAATTCCATTCACTATAACTACACTTTCTACCCCAAATATCGATCATTATCAATTCCTATATTACAATTTAAGCCTAGACAATAATTCTATTCAATAATTTATCCAAAAATCCAAAGTCAACCCAAAAATTCAAAAAGTCAACTGCCCTAAAAACATCCAAAATTTCACATCAA
The DNA here is from genome assembly GCA_019722365.1 of Lithospermum erythrorhizon. Taxonomy (NCBI): domain Eukaryota; kingdom Viridiplantae; phylum Streptophyta; class Magnoliopsida; order Boraginales; family Boraginaceae; genus Lithospermum; species Lithospermum erythrorhizon. The sequence continues at coordinate 88,051 of JADFUC010000494.1, read as the reverse complement.
ACACCATATTTCAATCCAAGAATAACTAATCTACAACCCAAGAATCAATTGGAGCAATAAAATTCAAAATCTCAAAAAGTCAACAAAAGTCAAAGTTTGGAGATTTCACAAAATACTCAAAAATATCGCACCTTTTTTACCTTGAAACGACGGGGATGCATTTAAAATTCGAAAATTTTAGCTCCAAAGCTTGTGAATCGAGGGAGAAAATTAAGAAAGAAAAGAACTAAATGGGTGGTTTGGTAATTGGGGGCGACAAGAAGAAGGAAATGACTTGGTTTGGGCTGAAGGCTTTAATGGTCTCTATTATGGGGTTGTAATTGGGTTGGGCCTAGAAGCCCAACCGGTGAAAATCCGGGCCTTTAATTCGCTCGATACTTCTCGTTTTAACTTAATCCGACAACTAACTTCCGAACATAACATTACGAACATAAAATTTTTTAGTGGTCCCAAATTTACTAAAATAAATTAAATATCTCATATTTTAGTTTATTAATTAATGAGCCGCATCGTTTTACGCCTCTGTGGGGGCTCCCTATGTCGATCGCCATCAACCTGAATAATCAAAGTCACCAACGATGGATAACAAATAAAAAAAAAAATGACTTTATTTAACGTGATAAATAAAATAATACAACTCGTCCATCGGGTGAACTAACCAACACTACAACAACTGAAAAGTAATAATATAAATACAACATCAAACAATGGGTTTTACAACTCAAGACAACAATAATTATTACGTACAACAAAAACTCCAAAAAATAAAAGTATGACTGTTGAGGTCTTCAAGCCACCATCGCCACTGGCTGGGTACGCTAGCCTACTGCCAAAAGCATCTTGGCTTATCCCAAGAACAACCTGTGCATAAACGCCCGCCCATAGAAATAGAGTCAAATTAGGAAGCCGAGCGAATACAAATATCACATAAGTTAACCCACCTTATTATACAAACAAGGATAATTCAAGTTCTTACCTATAGCAAAGACTATATACTCAAGAAGTTATATTTATATGCTATTCACCACAAAGATAAATCTTTCCTCAATGGTTTTCCAACTAACACCGATAAACCCACACCATGTAATAACCCACACGTTTTTTTTTTTTTTTTTTTAAAAAAAATTTAATTTTTCGGCCTACGCGGCACTGTGGATGTATAAATAATTTCGATAATATTATTTCGTAAAATTTTTTAGCCGAATTACATTTATAATTTAGTAGTTTTTGCCATGGAAAATTTTATCTTTGAAATCGGGTTCGTTGAGATTTAAATACGATAAGCGGAGAAATTAACCGAAACCGAACGGGACTCGAGTTTTTAAATATCTAACCATGCTTATCTTCCACATCATCATAATCAAACACTTCATCATCTTCTTCTTTCATGGTTTGGCCGAAAATAAGCCCTCCTCTCTTAAAAATTTCCCTTTTTCCATTTCTCCGATTGCCGCTTCTCAAACTCAGCATCGCTCAGAGAATGCTCTTCCCATCATCCTCTTCGAAAGTTAAGCAAGAAATTTCAAGTCTTTCGAGATATTTTTGGGTTTTGACATAGTTGACTTTAGTTGACTTTTCCATAATTCAATTTATGATGAATCTTAGTTGGTTATAGGTTCTATGGATGTATATAAGTGATTAATTCACGACTTCTGTAGGTCGTTTGAGGACGCATGGGTTGACTTTTTTTTTTTTAGGTTTTCAGCTTGACTTTTCCGGTGATATTTTTCTAAGACTTTAAAATGTGTAGGAGGTTATGTTGGGACTCATTATAGCTTTGTTGTGATAAGTAAATTGGTGATTTAAACTGATTAAAGGTAGTTAGGTTGAAAAGTGTTAATTCCAAGTTGAGTTATAATTGATATTTCTGAGTATATGTCGTTAATTATGGACTCGATTAACTAAAATGACTTATGTTGATTTGTAATGATTAAGCAATAAGATGGAATTTTAGCTGGGATCAATTGGGTTGTGTCCGGCCGGGATTATAATTCAATAGTTTATCCGTCATGTTAGACTATTTGTAGATAGTTCCAATTAAGAATCGTTATATATCTTTTAGGACGCAAAGGTAGTAGTAGGTCTTGACATTATACTTTCCGGGTGTTTGTTAGGCGCCGATCGTGGAAAAGGGCAAGCCATCATATCAGGTTCAAGGAGGTTTTCAGGGTGTTTCAATTGAAAGTGAAAATTATTCAAAATGGTGTTACTTTTACGATTCATTATAAATCAGAACATGTTATTGTGTTATGATTACGCAGAATGACATACATGTAATTGTTATATGATTAAGTGTGATTATATTCTGTGGCCAATATTGCTTCGAGGTAAGAATAGCTCGAATCCCCAACTTATATTATTTCTCTCGATTTCCGTGGCCTTGCCGCACTTATGATTTCAGGCCTTGCCGGCGATTGTGTTTGACTTACGATTGTGAGATTTTTAGTCACAGGTTGGATATTGTTTGGGAGTAGAGTAGCCGGGTTATCGAGAGGTGACGGTTAGAGTTATCTATGACTCAGGTGACTCGGTATCGTGGATTTGACCTATGTCAGATGATTAGAGTTAGGTGACTCTCTTCCTTGCGTGATATGCGATTTCCATATTGGCCTTTATACTTAGTGTGTATAAGTGCGCGCGTGTCTTATACTTAGTGTATAAGTGTGTGCCTTATACTTAGTGTGTATAAGAGCGGTGTGCCCATACTTAGTGTATAAGAGTCGCGTGCCTCAGACTTAGCGATTTAGTGCAATGTGTCTTATACTTTGTGTATATGCGTGTGCCTTATACTTTGTGTATAAGTGCGGTTTCTTGGCCTTATAACGCGGTATAAGTGCGGGTGATTATTGATTAGTCCATTCTCGCAGTAGACGTGATCGAGTATATAAGACAGAGGTCGGGTATAATCGGGGTGGGGGATACGGTAGATGTGAGGTTCAATTTAATTAGAGCTTTAGTCGTAGTCGAGTCTATTGATTTCTTTCTAGAATTGTGTGCTTATTTAAACCTTCATTATATATCTTCAAGCGTATTATAAGTCCAGACTTCTTGTGGAATCATGTTGTTTTGACCTTTTTAGGTAGTCCTCGATATATGTATTTTATTCATATTTGACTATTATATTATTGATCACCTGCTCCGCATGGTAAGTTCACCCCCCGTAAGTTTCACTAAGCTTCGCGGCTTACACCCCTTTTCGCATCAGCGGCATTTCATTTGTGCCAAGTTGACAAAGTGCGCTTGAGCCAAGAGGCTGTTTGAGAGTTTTGTTCCGGTGGCTAAAGGAGCATCGCAGGATCCTCACAGCCTGATTTTGATGTGGTTATCAATCGCTTTTGATTGTTGTATTTTCCTTAAACTTTAAATTGGCTTGCATATCATTTTTGTATTATGAGTATGGGCATTTTCATTTCAGAATTTCGCCATTATCAGTTATTTTGGGGATATGTCAGATATATATGGAGTCGGGTTGGTTGATATCACCCGATGGATTAAAGTTTTTAAATGCTGATTATTTCTGGAAATATTATGTAATCTTATTTCTTTTGAAGGAAACGCAGTAGTTTTAAATTGAGTCGCCCATCGGTTTCTGGTGATTCTCGGGTGTTCGATTATAATGACTCTCACCTCACAGTATGGCCGACCAAGTGGTCGTTACACACACCACGCCAACAATAAATTTACTCACACATTAACTTAATCACAAGAGATATCTTTCTATTCATATCTTCTCAAGATAAATTAATTCGATATAATATACAACTCAACATTACCACAACTCAACATTTCACAACTCAACCACTACCTTTAGTTCACTGAAAGTGTTACCCCAATTATAATCATACACCTCCTATGACATCTCAAATGTTTATCATAAGAACCTCCAAATCGCTTTATTATCTTAATATTAACCGAGCAACGTGATATCTTAAATCAAGATAACTTAAGTAATGGAATTATCTCACCAAATTCTTCATTTAGTCTACGGAACTTATTCACCTCAATGGTATCAACGTCGTGGTTAGATCATAACTTATATACTAACACGTTTGAATCCAACTTTCCACTGTATATAAAATATCATCAACATCATCTATAGATTAGCATGAATGTCGGTTTATAATTTTTATACCTAATGCCCTCATTTAAAAGTTATCTCAACCATTAACCAACTCAACTTTTAACCTTAAAGGATATATAACGATTAATACCAACTCCCAGATCCATACAAGAAAATCTGATAATATTATCAATAATCAACCAAAACCTATTTCAACATAATTTCATCAATATCTAGTATAAACAGCATAATATTCATAACCAATAAACCAGCCTATAAAACGTATCATACAACACCATAGAAATTTTAAACGATGTCAAGATATACTACAAAGCCTCAATAAGGCACACCATCACCTGCATTAAAATCACAGAGACTCAACAATCCATAATAACTATACTATCAAACCATCTATCTCCTCATATTCCACAACTATACCAACCTCTAATGCGCATGGACCAATCGTCGATAAACACCGCTTCATACCGTAGTATAAGGCCACACCAACAATGCACACAAAGAAATGATCACAGCCTAATCATACCGGCCTTATAATCAAGTATAACGCTAACACCGACAATGCACAGAAAAGTGATAATAGATCTCTACACTGCCCTATAAATCGAAGCATAAGGGGCCAACACCGACAATGTACACAAAGCAGTTGATAATAGATCTCTACACCGCACTTATACCGGCATAAGGCCAACACCGACAATGCACATAGCAAAGTGATAATAGAAATCACACCGCACTTATACCAAGTAAGGCCAACACCGACAATGCACATAGCAAAGTGATAATAGATCTCACACTGCACTTATACCGAAGTATAAGGCCAACAACGTCACATATCCTGCAAGGAAGGAGAGTCACCTAACCCCTAATCATCCCAATATAGGGTCATATCCTAATACTCAAGTCACCTCAAGGTCACGCATAACTCCAACCAACACCTCCCAACAACCAACTACTCTACTCCCAAACAATATCAAGCGTATAAATAAAAACATCCTCACAATCATAAATCAATCACAACCGACAATGCCACGTAAATACAAAAAGTGCCGACAAGGCCACGTAAGTCGAATGCCGACAAGCGCCACAACACAAGAACGAAACAGAGTTCAAGCTTATTACTTACCTCGCTAAATCTTCAAACGCCAATCTAAATACAATCACATAATCATATCATGGCTCACACAAATGAATCATACATAATCATACAAAAATGACAAGTATACTATTCTTACATAATCATACCACAATGACATGTTTCACACAATTTAGAGTGGGGCACGCACGTAGCAATCCCGAGATAAGTACTCACCTTGGTTAGCAATAAGAAACGTCCCGTCTAATCGATCCAAGTGCCTTTCCCACGCCCGCATCTAATCAAAAAATAATTTAAATTACAATTACTACCGCAAAATTTTTAACCCTTATCTTAGTTAAATTTCTCACTTTTCAACTCATTTTAGTTAAGCAAATTAACAACTTAAGCATAGATGGCTAATATGTTCCAATGACAATTAAATGGACAATTTCAACTATCCTCGACTAAACTTACTAATCGCCAAACACCTTAACCAAAATACTAACATTTTCAACCAATTTCAATTTACCCAATATATCAACTTTTCCAACTAATCAAACCCATTTCTAACAACCTCAAATCCCAAAGAACGTTTACTACTAAAAAATTTAATAAACTAATTTCAACATATTCCTCCAACAACTTATAAATCATAATTTTAATTCCTCAAAAAATCACACAGCGTCCAATAACATATTTATACTCAACAACATTTTAGGAAAAGTCAACCCAAAGTCAACTCTCACAAACGTCAACTCAACTATACCAACACTTTCTACCCCAAAATAGATTTTCATTATCATCTCCTATACTATAATCTAAGCCTAGATAATAATTATAGTTAACAATAACCCACAAAAGCCGGGTCAACTAAATTCCCAAAAAGTCAACGCCCCTAAACACCACGACTACTCATCCAAAAGCTTAACTTCAACTCAAGAACAACTAATTTAAAGCCCAAGAATCATTTATAGCAATAAAATTCAAAATACAAAAAGTCAACTCATAAGAAACTCACGAAATACCTGCCAAAAAAGATCCGACCTTTTTTACCTTGAATCAAGAGGATGATTTGCGAGAACTCTCTCCAAAGAAATTTGAGGTCCAAAGTCATGTATTGGAGGAGAAATCAAAGAAAAAAAATCAAAGTGGGGGCGAAGCATTGGCTCACGCGAGGGAGTATAACAAAGATAGGTTTTTTAAGTGTTCGGGGCTTTAGTTGGTTTGTGGGTTAATGGGTTGGCCCAATAGTTTTATGTGGTGAAACCCCGATCGTTTTAATTCAATCGATACTTCTCGTTTTAACTTATCTCGACAACCAACTTCCAAACATTAACATTTTCTAACCCTCAAATTATATTACCACCAACTAATATATATAATTGCCTATCTGACACACCTAAAATTCTAAATAATTTAAATGTACTACCAACCGACCGATTCGTTGTATTTTCACTATTCAACTTCGAAATTTTTATTTCTCCTCGAAATAATCCACCGAGCAACTAGTATACTATTACGTAATATTAGTACGCAACTAAGTTATTACACTTCATCCCCACAGATTGTCAAGGTTTAAATTTGAATTTTTTACAAAGTAAATGTTAAATTCAAATATTTTTATTTCTGTTGTATAATATTTGGTGAAACATTATCAAATATTATTTGCAATGTACTCTAATATTGACATTAAATTTTATTCAAATCAAAATTATGTTTATTTATGAAGACGTAAAAGTTTGTCAATTTGGAGCACTTAAATTAAGCATGACAATTATTTAGTATGGTGGGAGTAACAGATTTGATATTTTATTTGAGAAATTTAATTTTTTTTTTTATTATAATATATATAACATGTTAGTTTTTATACTTAAATAAAAATATCTTTATCTATAAACTATAGATGCAATAATTAATTAAAGTTGAATTCAATATATGAAAGAAAATTTAAAAAAAATCAATCTTCACTATTTAATATTGATTAGTAATTAGTAAACTAAATAAGAGTATATTGTCATAATAATACTTATATTAGTTTTCACTCTATATGAAATATAATTCATCGATATTATGGTCTAAAAATATACATGTATGAATATGTATATTATGCGTGATATAAATACGCTTATTGATGAAAGCAAATTGGTACCCTCATCTACTATTTGAATGGTTTCTTGTGATATTTTATATTAAAGTTGTTATTTATGTCAAAATTTTAATTTTCATATCAGTAATATTAATCACATATATATTATTTTGGTTTAACTTCTTATTAAAAAATTATTGCACAAGATATAGTTTTTAAAAGAGGCATATAAAATAACCCGTTACGCCTAAGCGATTAAATAATTATATATATATATATATATATATATATATATATATATCGGTTGGTGGTGGGACCCAGATAAGATAAATAATTTCGAATAATCGATATACCGAGACTAGTATTATATGAGTAGTATTTTATGTCACGGAAAATTTTACATTTGGAATCGGTTTCATAGTAAATTAAACGCGAAAAGTGGAGATATAAACCGAACCAAACGGGACTCAAGCTATTCTTTAAATATCTTCTCATCCTTATCAACATATCATCACACAAAACAAAAATCCCATCTCCTTCTTCCTAAGAGTGGCCGAACTCATCTCTTCTTCCCCCCCCGAAAATTTTCTTCAATTTCTTCCAATTCTTTGTGGCTCAAGACATTTAAAAGTTGATTTTCATCTTCCCTCATCATCTTCTACTCATTAAGGTAAGAAAGTTGGAAACTTTGGTGATATTTTCTAAGATTTTGTAAGTTTGACTTTTGTTGACTTTTGAGAAATTGAGTTTTTAAAGTTCAAATGGTAGCTAAGATCTCTAAGCTTGAAATATGTGATTAGTAGTGATTATAATTCGATTTTAGGGTTGAAATGTATTGATCGTTAGTTGACTTTTTATGTTGACTTTTCTAAGTTTCTTTTAAATTGTATTATGATGTTAAGGACTTTAATATAGTTATTTTGGAACGTAGTTGATGTTTCTGATGTTGATTGGTAGAGGATATTGTTGAGTTAGATTATTCCAAGTTGAATAGTAATTGTGTTTTGAATTCAAAGGTTGATTATAACGATTAATTAGTCGGGGAATCGATTGTTGGATTGATTAAATTTGGATTAAAGTGTTATGGTTGACGTAGGGACGACGGCTCTAAAACGAGAATTGAAATGGTTGAAGTTTTATCGTTTTATTAGTCGTTAAGACACGCGTAGTAATCGTTCCACCTAGAGTTGTTAAGTTAGCAATTAGAATGTTGATAAAAGTTGGAATTTTAGAAGTTTTTTACTAGTTTGGTGTTTTAATGATTTATAATGGTATTCATTCTGAATTATGAGATGTTGTGTAATAATCGAAATTTAAGTGGAGGAAACTATATTCTGCGATATATCAATAATCGGGTAGTTTTGTTGACTAGGATTCTCGATAATCGTGATTGTCGGCTTTATATTTAATCTTTATTTGGGATTTAATAAATATAAGAGGATGTTATTAATCGAAGCAAATAACGTATATAATCACGCCGATGCGAGTCGTTCGACCTAGCACGTGACTACCTAGATATTCTAGTTCATTTGCCTCGAGGTGAGTACAAATTCACGATGGGAACCTTCATATATACTATGATTATATATTCAGTATGCATTTGTTATGTGACTATATTGGTATGTATATCGATGTTAAGTGAGATTTGTTGTTATCGTAGATTGATGTTATGAGATTGTTGTTATTGAGACTCATGTTACGAGATTGCAGAAGATGTGATTATACCACGGTGTCAGAGTGTGATTGCGGTTGCGGTGGTTGTGTATCGTTGTATGTGGTTGGGCGGCGATTCTTTTGCAAAGTTGATTTTGGGATGGAATGATATGTGTATATATACATTGTGTGAGTAGCCTCGACTGAGGTTTGGCATGATATGCATATCATAATAGCATTCCCGAGGTGATTCGAGGTTTGGTGTGATATGCATATTGAGGAGTAGCCTCGAGGATCAGATGTATATATATGTGTGCGTGGGGTGATATGTGTATATCGTGAGGATGTGATTGGGAAGTCGATGGACGGAGGTTTTGATGTTATACATTTTGCCGACTAACCTTTATTGGTTTTCAGGTTGCTCATTTGAATGAATATTTGATCGCGGCGATGTTGATACATGAATACTGCTTAATGTTATACATATCCTTTATTATATAATTATGATTATATGTGGTTGGATACCATTTGTGGTATTTATTCAAATGCTCACAACTTACTCCCTTATTCTCTTTGGGTCAAAGTCAGCTCTAGGTTTCTAGGAGTCGATCAGTTGAGGTTGCTGAGGAGTTACGTTGACAGTCATGGATTAAGATCGCATGCGCTGGGTAGGCATAGAAGTCCTCAGATTTTCTATATGTTTTCCTATGTTATGTTGTTAGAACTCCTATGTTGTATATTACGGGGTCGTGTATGACCATACTATTATTATGATGTATCAGGATACTAAGTCAGTACCGCTGGTTGTATATTTCTGCAGGATCTATGTTTGTATTGTTGTTATGTTATCTTGGGATGTGTTGTTAGATCACCACGATGGACTAAAGAGTATTATTATTTACATCGAATGAATTCTTTTTATGTTGTTATCCATCGACGGGGTGATCTCGTGTTCGTGTTGTCGATGATCTTAACTGCATGGCCACCTGTATGGTCATTACAAAGATATCATCTTTATTCCATTGATTTTCAATATAATTGATTTTGGGAGTATTTCTCATTCGAACAAGGACATCTAATGAAACAACCGAATTTTTATGATTTAAGAAAACAGCATTGTTCTACTTAAACAACCTCAATCCAGACAAGCTGTATACAAATACTACTCATCTTTTCCCTCCTAGCCTAAGAAACGACACCTCGCGGCCACACCTCCTACTTGATTAGTGCCACTGTGTTTGCTTTACTTTACTTCAAGGTTAAGAAACCTCATTTATATACAAATTTCTCATCATTTCTCCTTCATTTTGGGCCTTCAAATCTTTCTCCCTTCTTATAAAAAATTTTCTTTCATTTTGGTTATTCTCCTCTAAATCATAAAACTCAAAAGTTTCTTTCAAGTTTCAAGAAGTAAAAGGTGATATTGAATAGGTGATCGCAGCAAAGTCGTTGAAATTTTGCTTAACTGTAGGTAAAAGCATCATATCACATGTTTATACTCTTCATACATTGTGAATACGTATTGTATATTTTGGGTTATTGTAAGTGAATAACTATTAAAAGGATTACTAGTATGTCGATAATAATAATTATTATGAGATATATATATATATATAAATATATATATATATATAGAGTTAATTATCGAGACGAGATTTATTAAAATGTGATCTTTGATTATATATATAGAGTTAATTATCGAGATTTAGTAAAATGTGATCTTGATTATAAGGAGAATGGGTTGATTAAACTAATTGGTTGTATTGAGAAATTATATTGGAATATCAATATATGAGATATTAGATATAATTATGTAAAGAGTTAATGTTATAAAAAATAATTGTCAAAATGAGATTATATTTGTTTATGAATGTAATGAATAGAAGAGAATAAATCATTCATGGATAATATTAAAGACAGATGAAAATACCAAAATGAATTGTTGTGATATTGATGTGAATATAGGATATTGAGATTTATGAGGTTATGTCAAGATAACATGATAATAGAAACGTAACATTATGAAAGTTGATATGATATCGAAGTCATGAGATGTGATGATATGAGAAGTTAATAATAAGGTGATATTAACATTACTTCTATAAGATGGGGTTATATAAATTGGATATTGTCCATGTGTATCGTGAGCACCCATGGTTGCAGTGGGATGAGATATTGATATGTTTTGATAGATGTATGATGACCTAAGGTGCATTTATTTTATTAAAAGAGAAAAGTGATATTTTCTAACAATGAATAAAATTACATAATGTGCATTCTTTTATTAAACCTTGAAAATGAAGAGTAGTATGGTAACAAAACTTTTAAATATATTATTAAATTATATTATTAAAAATTATAAGGAACATATAACTATGAATAAAATGAATTACGGAGTATAATATAAATCAAAAATATAATTTATAAATTTATGTAAATAGTTAATTACTTTATTTATTATCTCAGTTTAAATATTTGAAGCATAAATATTTACGTACAATGCATGTACATTTTACTACTTACACAAAAAAAGAAACAGTGAATTGCGATTTCATTTTTTTGGGAGTCGATATTTTGTAATGATTGTACTATAGTCTAAGAGCATTAGCACTAGATACACTAAACATCTTTTCAACTCTAAAATAGGGTGGGAGTTAACAAAAAAAAGACTCTTTAGTAGCTTCCTTATCCTAAGGTGGCCACACCCTCAAAATTAGGATTCCTCCACATTTCCTTCCATGTTTGACTCTACACGAAGCCTAAACACATTTTCCAATACTCAATCAATGCCTTTTTCATAATTTAATGATGTATAGGGTAAAAAATAGGGAATTTGATTTTGTTTCAAAAGTTAAAATGCAACCCTTAAAATGATAAATATTGAGAATAGATTTTAAGGATTTTAATAGAGAAACTAGTGTGAATGCTTTTATAGATGGGCACAATATTGTGTTGTAGATTATCTGAGCCATCGATCGGTGTATGGAATAAATAGAATAGTCCAAATAACTATGTATGAGTAATTGGGTCTGGGTCGTTTTTCAATCTTGATTAATTACTGAAACCTTAACAGTCTATTTGTATCTGACCAAAACTTCTACATAAAAAGTTTTTTGTTCAACTATTGGTGGATTCTCTTTACATGTTTTAAACTTCCACTTCGTGGGATTTTCATGCTCTGCTTTGCTGGTGTCCAATTTGTGGAATTTCAAGGCTCATCCATTGGGTTCTAACGATTACGTAAACTTAGACTTGTAATTCCTAATATGGGAAAAAAAAACTTTGATCCAATATCAACCTTACTTCTATGTTTTATTTATAGACTATAGACGTAAATTCGTCTAAGTCTTTTCTTCCTTATATTTTATGATTTTCTTCCATATATGTTAAATAGGTCGAACTATAATCTATACATATATACAAATTTAAGATTTCATTTGACCAGGGTTTCATTAACAGAAAGTTACTTTTATTGAGAAAAAAAGCTAAATTGCATATGTGTACTCCACCCACCCGGATCGCCGCCTCGAGTATAAGATCATCAATAACTTCAGACATCAAAGTCACCAATCGATAGATAACAATATAAATGATTTCATTTGACACTAATAATAACAATACACCTTTTGTCCATCGCGGGTGAACTAACAACACACACCACACAAATCATATCATCAACATAAACATACATCAACTTTGGAATAATACACCCAAACAATACACAACATAGTCTTCAATATACATCATAGTGGCAATATGTCAAACATGACCCTCACTATAACATAAAAGTTCTAAAATATAACAAGAGGAAACAATAAGAATGATCAAGTGAGGACTTCCTATGCCACCGCAGCCTCACTCCCCACATCTTATTCCGCAACTCACAATGCAGCCTCTCCTCAAAGAACTCCTCAAATGATCAATTCCTAGAAACCTAGGCATAAAATGCCCTACTATTAGAATAAAAAGGAGTAAATTGCGGTTTAGTGAATACAAATACCACGAATAGTATCCAACCACATATAATCATACTTATATATAAGAACATATGTATAAACATTAATAAGGTTACTCAATAAACAACTACTCCCAAATTACATGGTAACCTCTTATTCAACATCACCACGAGATCAACATAACACTCATACGTGATTTATAACCATCAATAACGCATAATCAAATATTCATTCAAATAAAACAACATCAAAACCTCCATCCACACATCCATCCACCAACCACACATCCACCAATACACACATCTCTCAACACATATATACATCACAATCCTCCCGATCGAGGCTACCCCCTCAATATGCATATGGTCACACCAAATTCTCCAAACATCTCGGGCTACTCCCTTCAATATGCGTGATTACATCAAACCTCCCGGGTCGAGGCTACCCCTCAATGTATATATATCATTTCACCCAAATCAACCTCAAAGAATACACACACCAACCACAAACAATACACGTACCACACGCAAAGACAATCAATACAATAATCGAGTAGAATCATAAGAACTACAACAATCTCATTAACTCAATATACATTCCAATATAACTACATGACAAAACACATGCCAAATATATAACCATAATATAGAAAGGTTCCCATTGTTATGTAAGAGATACGCCTTTCACAAGAAACGACATAATAATGCACAACTTCAAAATGGTGTTAAGGTCATTTTGCGTAAAATGGATATATATGTTGTTGTTAAGGATCTCAAGAGAGTCAAGTTCGCTACAAAGCAAGGTTAGCTTCTAAAGGTCATGTCCAAAGAGAAGGGATTAACTATAATATGATGTTTTCTCTAGTTGTCAAGCACTCCTCAAATCAGATTTTGTTGGCCTTAGTAGCACAATATAATTTAGATCTAATTTAGCAAGATGTCAAGACAGTGTTCCTACATGGTTATTTTATTAAGGAGATCCATATGACTTGCCAAGTGGGTCCAATGTTGTTGGAAAAGAAGAATGTGCATGTGTCGAAAAAAAATCACAGAAGAATTGAAATCGCTCAAAACAATGGTACAAGCGATTTGATCGATTTATGATTGTGTCACGGGCAGGCTCAGACCACTTCCCAGTCGGCCGCCCGAAGTAGAGTCATTAAAATACGGAACACTGCAGTCACCAAACCGATGGATCTAATTTCGCTTTAAACACAATTCGCTTCATCCTTAAAAATGTGATCACAACTAAGTTTCCCAAATCAAACAGCTTTTAAAATTTATAATCCATCACCGAGCATCGAACGACTCAACCCATATATATATACACAACATATCCCAAAATAAATTAACACGTCGCATACCGTATGATACGACCGTATCTCGAATACAAATGACAAATGTACCGACAAGGCTAAAGTTTCAAAAGGGAAATACAACAATCGTAAACAGCTTGACAACACATCAAAAATCAGACCGTGAGGATCCCTTCACACCCCATGCTCACTCAGCCACTCGAACAAAACTTCAAAATTTCGCTTCAATCGCTTGTCAACTCCGGCACAATGAAATGCCTAACGCGGTGCGGGCAAGCCAAGCTTAGTGAAACTTAACACAGGTGAACTTTTACCATACGGAACGAGTCAATCAATAATATAATAGTCAAATATGAATGAACATATATCCGTGAAGTGTCATATACAACATGATTCCACAGAAGTCTCGTACATAATACACGAAGATATAATGTGGGTTGTTTCAGCAAAGACACAATTCCGTAAAAGAAATCAATAGACTCAACTACGACTAAAACTCTAGTCATCAAACCTCCCATTCATATCCCCACCAAGATACCTCAACCTCTAACGCCGCATATGCTCAATCCGCCTACCCGCTAGAATGGAATTAATCAATAATCACCCCGCACTTATACCGCAGTATAAGGCCAAAACTGCACTTATACACACAAGTATAAGGCACACCGCTCTTATACACTAAGTATAAGGCACACCGCACTTATACACTAAGTATAAGGCACACCGCACTCCATACACTAAGTGGGCGCACACCGCTCTTATACACTAAGTATATACAATCAGCCTTATACACTAAAGATAAGTGCACACCGCACTTATACACTAAGTATAAGGCACATCGCACTCATACACTAAGTACAAGGCACACCGTTCTTCTACACTAAGTATACACCGCTCTAATACACTAAGTATAAGTGCATTAATCGCACTTATACACTAAGCATAAGGCACACCACACTTATACACTAAGTATAAGGCCCGCTTCCATACACTCGCTAAGTATAAGGCATACCGCACTTATACACTAAGTATAAGGCACACCGCACTTATACACTAAGTATAAGGCACATAACGTCACATATCCTGCAAGGAAGGAGAGTCACCTAACCCCTAATCATCCTTAACATAGGTCAAATCCTCGATACTCAAGTCATACATAACTCTAACCATCACCCCAATAACCAAATACTCTTACTCCCAAACAATATCCAAGCACACAAATTCTAAAAACATCTCACAATGTAAGTCAAACACACCGACAAGGCCACATGCAAATCAAGTGCCGACAAGGCCACGTAAATCGAAATATAAGTTGGGAGTTCAAGCTATTACTTACCTCCAGCAATTCAACACTACGTAATATAATCACATAATCATATAACACTACATGCATATCATTCTCACATAATCATAACACAATAACATGTATATCATTCTCACATAATCATACCATAGTAACATGTATATCATTCTCACATAATCATATCACAATGACATGTTCACACAATTTAAAGTAAGTACATAAAGTAACACCCGTGAGATAAGTACTCACCGCTTAGCTAATGTGAAAACCTTCGTGAGCATAATCAAGGTAATCGCTCTTTTCCACGATCAACGCCTAAACAACAATCTAAATTATAATCAAGACCTATTACTATACCGCTCTAGAAGACATAACTTTAACCTTAGTGGAACTATTTCCAAACGGCCTTCAATACGACGATAACTATCGAATTATAATTTAATCTGACACAACCCAATCGATCCCCCGCTAAAATTCCATCTTATCACTTTAACATTTCAAATCAACTTATAAGTCATTCTAATTAATCAGCAGGTCCCTAATTAACAACCTATACTCCGAAATATCAATTATAACTCAACTTGGAATTAACACTTTTTCAACCTAATTCCCTTTTAATAAATTTTAAATCACCAATTTAATATCACAATAGCTACAATAAGGTCCAACATAACCTCCTACACATTTAAAGTCTTAGAAAAATATCAACCCAAAAGTCAACCTAAAACCTAAAGTCAACCCACCCATAACATCATCAAACTTAATTTAAATCACTTAATTAATCACACTTATATACGTCACGTAACCCATAACCAACTAAGATTCATCATAAAAATTACCAGAAAAAGTCAATCAAACGCCAACCATGTCAAACCCAAGAAATATTCAAAAAGTCTTGAACTTTCTCATACCTTAACTCAAGAGAACGACGGGAGAACGATATTCTACAACCGATCTTGAGTTTGAGCGAAAATCAAGAGAGAAATGGAAAAGAAATTCTTTAAGGGGAGGGAAGCTATTTTCGGCCAAACCATGAAAGAAGAAGATGATCAAGTGTTTGATAATGATAAGCTGAAGATAAGATGACTAGATATTTAAAACCTCGAGTCCGCCTCGGATTTAAGTACTTCTCCGCTTATCGTGATGAAATCTCAACGAACCCGATTTCAAAGATAAAATTTCATGGCAAAAACTACTAAATTATAAATGTAATTGCCAAAAAATTTAATTTAAATAATATTATCATCGAAATTATTTATACTATCCCCGAAGTCTCCATTCACGAATCGAAAATAAATTTTTTATTTTTCGTAACGGGTTATTACACTATTTCCCCGAAAGATTTCCAATGGGGAAATCTTCCTTTTTGTCCCTAGCGAGCACACGCAGCGTATACTCAACATAGAAATGGAAACACACATCACATCCTGAATTCATATTTGGGCAAAACTGTTAGTAGTTAACAAATGCAACACGAGCACGTACACTGAAGACTATGTAGCATTACCAATACATGTTGAGTACGCTCGCTAACAGACCTGTTAAATAATTATTAATTGACAGATTAGATTTTTTTTCTTAGTAATTAATAATTAATATTAAATACCATCGGGCTTATTTAATAATAAATAATTATTAATAAATAATAATTAAATAATTATTTTAATTGTCAATAAATAATTATTAATAAAATAATAATAAAATTACTAAATAATTAACACTACACGTGTCGATTTATACTGCATATTCTAATAATTACCTAACATAAATAATTTCACAAATTAACAAACAAAATGTAATAACTGTAACGATCACACTAATAAATTAAAATGTGGAGTTATTAATTTAATTAACGTAAAATTGGACCCACTTTATATTTCATGTACTATAAATGTTGATGTTGGAAATTAATAGTCGAGATAAGTTGAATCGAGAGGTATCGCTTAAACTAAAACGGTCGGATTTTCATCCGCATAAACTCGTTTTTCCCTCATCCTTCCCGCATACCAAACAAGCCCTTAAGAGAGGAAAAAAACCCACATCTCCCTTCTCCCCCTACCGAAACCACCCCCCCACCCCCCTTGGTTTCTTCGATTTCTCCTCCATCTCGCGAGCTTTGGCCCTCAAATTTCTTGGAGAGTTTCCCCTCATCATCCTCTTCGATTCAAGGTAAAAAAGGCCGAATCTTTTTTAGTATTTCATGAGTTTCGAATGGGTTGACTTTTGTTGACTTTTTTGTATTTCGATTATTAGTCAAGTACAATCGATTCTTAGGCTTTAAATTATTGTTTTGAGTTAAAGTTAAGCATTTGGATGGTAGTAATTCGTGACGTGCTTTTTTGAGATTTAGTTTGACTTCGGTTTTGACTATAGTATGTAGCTTTATAATAAATCGATTTTGGGGGTAGAAAAATGTTGTGTAGTTGGGTCGACTTTCAGTTGACTTCGTGTTGACTTTTTCAAAAACCGCTTTAATGGTATAAGTATGTTCTTGGACCTTTAGTATAGTTGTTGTTTGAGGTGGAATTGTGATTTATGTTGTCGGATGAATATATGCTGAAATTAGTTTTATTAGATTCGTTAGTAAACGGGTCATGGTGTTAAAGGTTGTTAGAACGGCTTAGTTTGTTGAAAAGTTGATATGTTAGTTTGGTTAAGATTGTTTAAGGTGTTAGAAACGGCGCAGAAAACAGACGGTTAAGTGCTGGGTCGTCGATATCATGGCCGCTTAGTTTATCGCTTGAGCTTAACTAGTATTATTTCACCTAAAGTGGCTAATGGGTACTAAAAGTTGTTAAAAGAGAATTTATAACGAAGTTTGTAGTAATCGACTGTGTTTGTTTAGACTCTGAACGCCGGAAAGTGCTCATGGATCGACGATTTTCTGACGCCAGCTGGTACTAGCCAAAGGTGGGGATTTATCACTCGTATGATAATATTATTTACGTTTGAGTGAAGTACTTGATAAATAGATATGTGACTATATAATTATTTTATGAATTTATATGATAGTGTAATATGGTAGTAATGTTATAGAGATTGTTGTTATAGGAGATTGTTGTATTATGTATAAGATGGTAGTATGTTACAGGAGATTGTTGTATTATGTATAGTATGGGTGCCATTGAGATTGTTGCATGATCAAGGTATGATTGTTCTATCCGGGGCTGCTGTAGTTTTTGTGATGTTAATTGAGTCGTGGTATGGTTATGTTTTGGTCATGGCTGGTAATGCTTTGGGCGTGATGTCGGTTTGGTCATGCTTTTGTTTATACAGTAGTAGTCGCACTATATTAGACGTGGGTACGCTGAGTCGCATGTAGAGGCTGCCCGTGCGTAATGGGGTGGGCAGATATTGTAAGGGTGATCGGCGCGAGCCCGGCCGAAAAGGATATGATATTTTATGGGGCGAGCCGGGCGGCGAGTTTGCCGGAAAAGGATATGATATTTTATGGGTGAGCTGCGGCGAGCCGCCGAAAAGGATAAGATATTATATTGTGTTACATGGGCGAAATTTCGCCGAAAAGGGCAACGACATTATATAAATATCGATACGCTTATCGCGGTGCATTGTCTTGTACGCTGACATCGCGGATGTCACCGTGTCTGAAATGTTGATAATGTCATGGTCTTGTTTTCAGGAGTTTTGTTATATTGTTATTGTGGTATAACCGTTGTGTTTGAGAATTTATGATGTTTTGCTCGCTTGATTATGTGACATGCTATCTCTGGATATAACATGTGGGTTAACATAAGTTGAGTCCTCTAAAATGTATATATGTCAATGATTATTATTATTATTTTGATACTGTGGATATTTGGTGTATTCTTTTATTGTACATATATATACTCTATCGCTACGTCTATATCTTTGTCGCTGTTCTCATTCCGGATTGCATAAATTACCACCCCTGGTGATCTGCTCTACTCAAGTTCTGCCGAGCCTACTCCCTTCCAACCTCTAGATTGACAGGTGCCATTTGAGAAGCGGTTGAGTTCGTGAGTGACCGTTGATTTTACTTAGGCAGACGGTGGCTAGCGATCCTATACTATCTTTTCTTCTCACTTATTTTTTGGTGTACTCAGACTTCGTATTTTGTTTTTGGTGTTGAAAATTTATAAACTGTTTTATGGAGTATTTTGGACTTGGTAATGTTATGAAGTTTGCACTTTGGATTTGGATTAGGTGATGCCACGATGGTTAAACTCTGTATGGAAACATTTTGAACTTTCGAACTATTTCACTTTTATCAAATCCATCGCGCTTTCTTTATCGACCTTCAAACAAAGTTATTTTTGTGCTCTAATTAACGATGGTGCTCAGATATACATGTTGATAACGACTCCAACCTCGAGGGCGCATGCCTTCGAAAGTGGTCGTTATTAATAAAATTTATTAATTATTTAGGACAAGAATTTAACTAATTAATATTTATAAAACTAAAAAAAATTAACATAAGAAATTAACATAAATATTTAAATCATGAAAACTAATGCGATATATAAGATTCTAAACATGAAAACATCACATTATAAATATGAAAATTTGACAAAAATATAAACATTCACTTTAACATTATTAACTTCAAGGATAAACAATAAAAACATAATATAAATAACTAATAAAAAATATTATACGGAGTAGTTCATTAAACTTAAGATAATAATTTGAAAATACAATAAATACTTCCAGCGTGTGGTGTACAAGCCGGAGTGGACACCTAAAATGTTTATGGTTCATTGGTTTCTTTAACGAACAGAGACGACGCAAGGGCCTAATTATTTGACCAAAGAAACACTAACGCCATTTGATTTATAATCAGATATTCTAATAATTACTTAATAAATAATTTCTACAAATCAATTATCAATAAAATATATTAATTACTTACGAAAATAATTTAACTAATTAATGTTTATAAAATAAAAAAAATTAACATAAATACTTAAATTCATGAAAACTAACTCAATATATAAAATTATAAATAATTTTGAGCGAGCTTATGTAGTGTACCCTCAAAAGTACTTTTATACATTGGAAAACCAGTTACACCAACACGCACATTGTATGCTCGCTCTATTATTGAGCACATGCTACGCACGCTCGCTCGGGGCAAAATCACCCATGGAAATTATTCCCAGGGAAATATATGGACCCATTGGTCATCCATACACAACAAGTCACCATTACAATTGTGTATACTTTAAGAAGCTATGTCATAGGCCTTTCATATATTTGCTCTTGTATGTCGATGATATGCAAAATCTGAGTATATGTTCTCGAAATGAACTCAAAACATATAAATCAGATTTTAACAAAATCTAGCAAAATTAACATAGGCAAAAGTGTCATTCTGGATATAGAAAAAGGAGATCAATCGGTTGCTTTAATAAGAATGATATTTATCTCTGAGATGTCTTTACAAGCCCTTCAGCCAATCCTGAAGAAATCAGAAACATGTCGACATCAACATTTAACATGGCTGTTATGATAAAAATCTGGCATACAGTCAACCATAACAAAAATTAACTTAATCATTAATGTCGACACATTGTAGCAAGCATTCTACATATACTTGAAACTGTGCACTCCCTGGAATGAGATTCACGTTTTCAATCAGGGAATTATCATCAAGTTATTTGTCGAGCTTCGTATCTATATATCAACAATTTTAGCATGGTTAGGTGTAAATATCAATTTTAGCATATATTCCATGCCAAGAAGGGGTATCCGCATTCTTAAGGCTCAAGTTATGAAAGCCAATTGGTTCAAGCTCGACATGCGCTTTTGTATCACAACGTGCTTAATATCTGAAACCTTGGGCTAATCTCTGTTACACCTGGCAACAACAGTACAACACCACCATGATGGGATCATGGGAGAAAGTAAAATATAACCATGGCAAGATGAAAAGTAGAATAATAAATACAAGAAGTGGTCTCTAATTACTATAAGTGGGATTTACATATAAATTAAACGCTAATTAAGCAAGCTGCTTCTATTATTTCAGCTTCTTTCAAAGGCATAAGGTCAAAGGTCTAATGAAATACGTAGTATTTGCTATTGAGACTCCAAAAAACAATGAAGAGAGCTGTTTTCAAAGGCTTAAGGTCAAAGGTGTAACATACACCAGTATTTGCTATTGAGACTCCAAAAAAACAATGAAGAGCTCACCTACTATGTCCTGTTATATAGCAGACTCTGTCCATCTTGGCAGTCTTAAAGATTGCTTCATTCCAAATTTGGCAAAGAATACCGCATACAAAAAATGCAGCAAAAAGACGAAGAAGATGCAGTTGACTAGAAGCTGGCAAAATCAATGAATAATTAATGCTTCACTCATTCACGGAGAGACAAAGGTAAAGAAAAGATAACCTACCACAGATCCAAATATGGAATAGATACCAGCCACCGACGGAACGGATTGGATGCCCATGCTTGTGAGGAGATACACAACACTAGAATGAACGTTCACAATTATCTGCCACCAAATTGGAACTGTTAAATAAAGGGTTTTGATTTTTACACTCCAAATATTGATATCCATGCTCCATTTTTCCAATTTTACCCTTCACTTTACTCTATGAAAAGTTACAAAAAAAATGAGAGGGCTTTGATTTTTACACACCAAAATTGATAACCACACTCCAAAATCTCATTTTTTTTGTAACTTTTCATAGAGTAAAGTGAAGGGTAAAATTGGAAAAATGGAGTGTGGATATCAATATTTGGAGTGTAAAAATCAAAACCCTAAATAAATACAAATAAAATTACTGTAAAACTGCCTCAGGAACAGTCACTTGAAAAACATCTAACGAACCTAAATGGAAAAGAAAATAAAAATTGAAGAATACGAATTACCAAAGATAGAATATTTTCTCCTATTAACAATGATGATACTGCAACAGAAGCTAATAGACCGACTGCTCGAACCTACAAATCAAGTGAGATGCAACATGTTGATGATCCCTTGAGCAATCCCAACAATAACTTCAACAAAATACGGAAATAGTTGAGAGCAAATTGTTACAATTGTGCACAGGAAGATGGAAACACCCCAGCTTGCCTTCATCCTAGAATGAGTAGAAAAAGAATAATGTGAAACAGGTAACTAGTAATTTTCATTTAACTAACACGAAAATGAAAGGAATACATGAGTAGCTAAAGTCCATTTTCAGTATTAAGAAAATGGGTGGCATGGATGTAACCGGCCATGAATAAGTCATTCATATTCCACAGCCTCAATGAATGAAGAACCTATTCATGATCAAATGGATATATAAGAAATACCAATTGTAAAGGAGTATTAATATAAAAAATATACCGTACCTCCACATGGAGCCCATAGTAAAACCAAGCAAGCCATGAGATAGCTGCAATGAGGGGCAAAATATGTACTTCATTAAAACACTCTTCACAAAAGAAAAATCTCTCTATCAGTTTATATCATGGATTAACGCTTAGGATAAATCTCTTTTACTGAGATGGTTCTTATTGGTAACTGTGATTTAATTAAGTATTTAAGGACAATAAAAAAAACACTGCTAATGAGTTATGATATTGAAAAATGGCTGAATTGGAAGAAACAAGGATCAACTGGCACTGGACACAGATAATTGGATGCAAGGAAACAGAAGACAATATTCATCATCGCTCAGAAGCAAACCATGTAAGTTAGTGCTTTCACTGGGCCAGTCAAAACAAATAACAACACAACAGTAGCCACCTGCGAAGATAGATATTACTAACTTTAATATACATGTTTAGCTGGAAAGAAGATTTTTTCGAGGGAAAAAATTAATATGTAAGAGCATGGGTAGAGAGAAAACCATAGTTTTTCTGCCAGCTGCAACGCCCCATCTGACAGATGATAATACTATTGGCAATGCAAAGAAACAGCCAAAATAATTCTGCACAAAAACCGGAATCTTAATATTACAGTTGAATAACAAATTGCAGTCAGGTTTATGTCCATGATTTAATGAAACAAGAATTAAAGAGAACTCGAAATGGAAACGAAAAATGGTAATGATGAGAGAATTGCAAATGAGAAGACATGCGAGCTCATCTTATGAACCACACACATGAACACCAATTGAATACCAGGTTGTCCACTTTGGCTATATCCTTTTCTTATAGCTATTAATTACATGACAAGGCTTTAGCTTCACAAATAATCTAAAATATTATGTTAAATAATACTGGGATGACTTTGAATTCTGGACCATGCAACAATGTGTGCTTCTTATCCATGGTTTTAGGTTGCGGGAAGCATTCAGAACCAAACGAAAGTTTCTCATTTTCTAATTGATGCACCTTAGCATTGGATTTTTTCAATCCTTATGTAGATAAGATAATGTCCACTGTTTGCATTCAATGGGTTACTTGATCCCACTCTATAATCACAGCCTCTAATCTCTATACATGCATCAGCTTCCAAATCATGATTTACTAGGCCTTGCATCTCATCAGCCTTATCAATTTTCTCTCAAATCAACCACAAGTCCACAACTCACCGTTATTATTATATATCTCCAACTTGACACTCATATATGAGTACAATACATAAAGATCAATAGTTGAACTAGTAAGATAAATCCCCATCCCCTCATTATCATACGAGGCACAGGACAATAAATTATCACAACAAAAACATATAACATTCCAGACCACCCCTAGCGCTGTCCGTCAACGAAATTTTTTAGTGTAACATACTCCCTCTATTCCAATATAAGAGATTGTTTAGACATGGGCCCACATCAAAATACTTTATCGTTGTTTCATAATGTTATCTCTCCTATTATCATTGATTGATAATGTTCTTTCTCCTATTATATTAATAATTATATTGGAATTGAACGGAGGAAGTAGTTAACACCTACACCAGTTAAGAGTAATACGATTCACAATGGAAAGGAAAGTTAATACTCCCTCTATTTTTTATTTATTTCATGTGTTCAGATATCGGTTTTAACTTTCAATTACAAATTATTCTTAAACTATATGTTAAAAAATTATAAAAAAAAATAATATTATGAAACTATTTTCAAAGAGGAATCTAATAATGTAAATTTTATACTCCCTCCGTCCCTTGATCATATAGCAAAAAAATATGTTCCATTTTACTTGATCGTTTACATTTTCAATGCAACTTTTTACTTTAAACTTTTAAAAAACATTCAACATCATTACTTTATCTCCCAATATTCTTCTTTTCATTGGCTGATATCTCCTTGAAAATAATAAAATAAATTAGTTACTTAATAAAGTACTTTTGAGGTACATTATCAAGTACTAGTGACGGAGGTAGTATTTGTATAGCATAATTAAGAATTAAGAATTAATAGTCGTGAGCAACGCTTTGATATACGAAACCTCAAATAGAAAAAACCAAGGAGTATCAAGCAACAGCATTTGCTCAACAACCATCAAAACAGACATAAACCCAATTGCCAAAAGCATGCGAATCCCACGCAAGCATATATATCAACGAAATTTATAGTCAACTAGTTGATATATAAAAATAAAATAAAAAGAGCAAAGAAAGTAAAAATTGCAGTTTTGACCTCAAGCGTGAGAGAGTTACTCAACACATAAACCAAGCCCGAGATAGCAGCAAACATAGCACACTCAACAAGCCTCAATGTTTTCTGATAAACCTCTCCATCTTTTGCTAAGTACTCAAATTCTTCACTCTTTTCTGCTTCTTTTGTCCCCTGCTGGATCCTAAACTTGACATTTTGGTTGTTGAATTTGGTAAAAGAATAAAGGGTTGGAGGAAGTCTGAGGGTAAAATTTGCTTTTGGAGCTGAGAAGGAGATGGGTTTGGAATGGAGAATTGTTGGAGTCGTTTTGTCAACTGATAACTTTATGAGGTGATTGCAAGGCTTCAGGTTTAACAGGCTCATGGAGGTCACGGGAGGAGGAGAGAACAATGTTCTCTTTTCCTCCTGTGGCTTTTTTTGTGGTGAGTTTGTTTTGGTGTCAATGAGGTCCATCTTATTCACCAATTGATGGACGGATGTTAAGACAATTAAAGGCTATCAAATATATATTAAATTTCAATTATTTTCAGACAAGATATAAGTATGTGGAAATAAGGCTAAGTACGGCAGCAACTAAGATAGCCTTTCACTGTGGGTGATCAAGCGACACTGTCTCTATCATTGTCCAATCCCACATGTTGCATTATAAACATTGGAAGGGGGACCGCGAGGTTGCTGCTTTATTTGATGTTCATCCTCTCAAACCTCCCCGAGGAAGCCGGTGAAGTTGTTGTGGGTCAAGCCCCCGAGGGGTATCCTTAAACTTAATATTGATGGTGCTTTTAAGGATGCTCAGTTTCGGAGGTATCATTCTGGTGATGCCCATGGGAGTATCAAGTGGTTGTGGGCTTCGCTTATGCATACCTCTTTCGGATGTCGAGCTTCTCGCTGCTTATCATATTTTGGAGGGTGTTATACCACGGCTTTCACCTGATTCTAAACCGACTTTATTTCTTTTACCGCACGGTGCAAAGGCGCTCATCAAGCTTCGACTTATTTCTTTTTTGCGGTGATAGCAAATTTACGCTTAATCCATGTTTGGCGTGAAATAAACCAGCGTGTCATCAGGCTAAAGCCGCACTTCATGGGATCACAATCCTTCTCCGGCGACTGCTTTGTGAATGGAAAGCTTGTGAAATCTCGAAAGCAGAGGTGTCCCCTATGTCCGCGGTTGATTTCTGTTATGTTGGTTCAAGATGTCTTGTTTGCAGATCGAAGACTTGAAGCTCACCCGCATGTGGGTGTTATTATATTTTTTGTTTTTCTGTATTACTTTTATGGATTGTTTATTTATTTGTTGCTTTACTTTTGGCTTATGTTTGGCGGCGCATTGAGTCTCATTTACTTTAGATACGATTTAAGGTTTTTATTTTGCTTTGATTGGATTTTAACCCAAAAACGATGTATTGACATTTATTTTTATTTTAATTAATACGAAGCCTCAGGCGAGAGTTTAACCTAAAAAAAAAAGTAAGTATGTGGAAAGAAGGGATGTCCCCTATGTCCGAGGCTGATTTTGGGAGAGCTGGTTCATTTCCTATGCTGCTCTTATTCTTTACTGTCTTTTTGTTTGGTTTTTAGTTTATTGTACTATTTTAGGTTGGCTTATGCTTCTGCGACTGAGCCCTGCCTTTTATACTCTAGCTACTATTTAAGTTTCTTTTTATGTCTTGGGCATTTCATCCCAAAATTATGTATTAACTCTTTATTTTATTTTAATTAACACGAAGGTCCCAGGTGAGGGTTTACTCTAAAAAAAAGTAAAGTATTTGTCACAAAAATTCTATTATGGAATAAAAAAAATTTCTAAAATGAGTAAATGTTGTCTTAACTTGGTCATTCAAATAATAAAAACAATATTTGGTTCCAACTAAGAGTTATGTCTTAATTTTAGATGACTAAATACCTAGTTACCAATTAAGCTATCAATATTTTTTGTGCTTCAACTGAACCATTTGAACGTATTAGGGTCCGCCCTACCAATCACCCTATATGGTGCTTTGTTAATATTAATTTCCTCTCATCTCAATTTAATTGATCATCGGGTAAATGACATTTTTTTTCTTTAACGATATAAGTTACAAATTACATACGATATCAGACATTAATTAAATTTTAACCTAAGCAAATGGGAGCCTAAGCTCCAAAGAAACAACTTGTCTTCTCTTTGAAGTTCTGCTTGATGAAACTACCGCCGGGATATTGCAACGAGGCCACGAATCAAGTGGAAATCCCACGGTTGGTGCCGAAAGCCGCCGAAAGCAAAGGCTCTAAACCGAGGAAGTATGTATAATATACTTCCTTGCTGTGCTAATCGAACTCGAGACATTCGATAGAGGCTCAGTCGGGTACACCAGCTATTAGCCTGCTTGATCGGGTAAATGACATTCAGTTCTTCGAGTTTTATGTTAAATGTCAATTGGGTCCCCAAGTTTTTTGTCTTAACATTTTAGATTCCTGAGTTATATCTGATATCTCAATAGAGTCCTTTAGCAATAAATATATTATTGATTCTTATACACTTCCATATAAGCACATTAACATTTAATTCATTTATACTCCTTCCGTTTCAAAATAGATGATTGTTTAGATGAAAATTATTTTATTGGGCGGATTGCGGAAAAGCCATAATGAGATCAGAAAAACTATATTGAAATGTAAAAATTACATTGGAATTATAAAAAGTATATTAAATTATAAACATCCATCTATTGTGAAATAAAATTTTTTTCTAGATGATCATGTATTTTAAAACGAAGAGAGTATATGTTGGAAATATGAGATATCGATTCATAAATATGCCCGCTAAAGAATTGATTGTACAAACCAATTTACTTACATTTAATTATATTCAAATAAGATAAGTTCGATATAAGGTTCGATTGTTCGACAATTGACATATTAGATTAACTCTCATTGACATTAGGGGTTATGATGACTTACTAGTATCCGCTTTCAATCTATATATTATTATTATGTTCGGCAACAAATCAATATATTACTCTTGTCAATCGAGCCTAAGAGGTCACACACAACAACGTGATCGAACTATATGTTCTGAATCGTAACTTCCTCGGATTAAAAGGAAAGCATTTAACGAAACATTCAGACTTAAAAAGCTCAATCCCGGGACACGGGATACAAGCCCCGCCTATACGGCCGAATTTGAGAAATCGGTATATTTTCTCCTTGAAACTCTAAGTTGTCATGCTTATATAAGTGCTCACTACAAAAAAAAAGGTTGTTCATTATTTTTGGTTTTATGAAATCAAAAGCTCTCTATTTTACCACCACCCCACTCGGCCGAACCCTCCCCCTTAGGAAGAGAAAGAGTTTTTCTCTTCCTCTTGTTTCGTTTCTACTTTAATTGTTCTAGTAAAACCGACGAAAGGGTTTGATCAATCGTTGGTGTGAACTATTCTTAGAGACAACCTACTTTGGTTGTTTGAAGACTTCTTTGATCATATTCTCATTGCACTTCATGTAGCGTGATATTACAATATATCTCTATCAATTATTGTTTTTATAATCTCGTAGTGTTCCTAGAATTCGGATCTTTATAATATTTGATGTTAGTATAATCCGTGATAACTCCAAATAAAGGGTATCAAGTGTTTAGTTACGAAGTTTTATAATTATATAATTCTATATAAACTGTTTATATGTTGAGATTAGATTTTATATGTTTAGAATTACTATTTGATATTTGTTTAATTCAATAGATATGAAATATGTGATTAATTGAATAAAACGTGATTAATAGTTAATCCACAATTAGTTATTTTTATGTAGTTAAATCAGAAATATTTTTCTAGATTTATAGAATTTTTTTAGATTTTTCTGAATTAGTTTCTGTACAACAAAATATTTGAACCGATTGATTATAAAATCAAATACGATCTTTAATTTTTATTTTTTGTATATTTTAATTAGAAATATTTTTCTTGAATTTTGTGAATTTTCTTAGAATTTTTGGAGCAAAATTTTATATTAGTTTCGATTTTGAATCGAAAAAATCGACGGACTGGCCAAAAGCACTTCGGGAACATCCACGACTAGACCGATGTTAGCACACCCGGGCAAAATTATCCGGGCATGCCACGAGTCACACACGCACGATGACACGCAATGACACGTGTCACCGTGAAAGTGACTGTCAATCCGAGTCAATTCACCACATAGTTGACTAATTACCGAGTTGACTTAGTCAACTTGGTTTTGACATACGCCCGACCTCGCCTATTTCCACCCGACTGGCCCTCGACCACTGTGGTCCAATCCGACCCAAATTGCGGTTATCGGGCCAACCATTAAACATGTTTTTCTCGAGATCTATTTAGTCACACATAATTAAAATGGATTCCTAAGCATTAACTCATCAATTTAAAAATTGCAAGAATACTACTTTTCACAATAATCAATGAGTTTTTTACATCTTCTAATAATAATTCTTTCATTCTATAACATTGATGCAACTTGAAAAATTATTATACATAATTATTATATTATAACTCGGTTTATTAATAATATCTTGTAACACTCAAGATATATTGCATATTAGTGTCACATTAGTAATATATATTAATATATGAAAACTAAATTTTGTTAACAAAAATGCTAAATTAAGTCGACATCCAGTAAAACTCGAGAAAGGTTCGACTGATTGGACACAAATATTGATTACGAGGTGGAATGAAACTCAAATTAAAAATAAAACCCAACTTGATGATTAACAAACAGAGTTAAAGTTACAGATCGGGCATGCCATCTTGCAAATAAAATGACAAACCCACTAGCAACTACTGATTTGAGAGTCAAGAAATGATGACAAAAAAACCCAACTCAAGTTTCCTAGTTCTCTCCCTCCTATTCCTCCTCTTCCTCGTCCCACTCTTCTACCTCACCAAAACATCTCTGGACAACTCTTCTTCAGACACCAACTATGTCGTCCCAAAACAAACTCCTTTCAATACCACCAATAAAAACCACATTTTTGTAAATAACAATGTAGATATAAATGTAACTAGTCCATTTCCAGCATTGGACTTTTCGAGCTTTCCCCGATCCGGGGTTGCCCAAATTGATGATTTGAGGAAGAAGGAAGAGGGGGAGTTGTTGAGGAGGTGTGATTTGTATGAAGGAAAATGGGTGAAAGATGAGGATGGGGGAAATTATCCGATTTATAAACCCGGGGCTTGTCCTTTTGTTGACGAGGCTTTCGATTGTCAGAGGAATGGGAGGTTGGACTCTGAGTATCTCAAGTGGCGCTGGATGCCTCATGGGTGTGAACTTCCCAGGTATTGACTATTGATGGGTGAAACTCACCACCTTATTAAACACGAGAAGTTATTAAACGACCAATGTGGGTGTGACTTCTCCATAGTTCCTTTAATTTTGTTTAATAAATGTTGTTCTAATGATCTTGGAATATGTTCCCTGTTTTGATAATTAAGTTATCATGTTCCTGTGTCGAGTACTCCTGAAATGATTATGTGAATTATAATTCTTGCTCGCTTTTACTTATGCTGTTTTTTGTGTTCCACCATTGTTTGTTGATTCTTTAGTTGATTCGTTGTTGGGTGTAATCCTCTTACTTTGATTATGTCATGATCGCGGAGCGAGTGGATTCATTCCTTATTTGTAAAATTAATACAAATTGTTGTGGTTTGTTTGTATGTTGACCTTTCCATTCTTCTTAATTGAGTTGAGTTACTGGTGGGATGATCGGATCATGTCTGCTATCTATTGATAAAAACATATGTAAGATATATGTTCTTAAAAGTCTGTTGAAACTGGAGAGGTATAAAGTTTTACATTAAGTATGGGAGAGTTACCTAAATTAGCAACACATTTGATGCTAATCTGCTAAATTGTTTTAGAATTAAAAATTTATTATCTATTCTGCTGGTACAGGAAGTGAGACACCTTTAGCAGTAACTACTCTTAGAGTTTTGAGTCTGGAAGACTTTCAGAGAACCGTGGAGAAACTTGGCTGATACAATCATATAGTTGGAGATGACCTTATGTAAAAGCTTTAACATACAATACGAGAAACATAGAACTTATTTTCATAATTTTTTAGGTGGCTTCTCAGCATGGGTGGCAAGTGGATAGTATGGCTTTCTTTCTATAAGATTTCTGAAGTTTCTCTCTGATTAAAATGATGCAGTATAATAGTTAGGTTTTCTGTCCGAGCAATCATATGAACAGTAAACTTTAGGAATTATTATCCGGCTCTGCCATTTTCATGATGTGTGCATTAACTCATTGTATCTGTGAAATTGATTACTGCATATCCATCTTCTTTCTTCCCAGAATCATTTTTTTAACTACTTTTGAGAACCAGTTATGGAACGTTTGGTTTCCATATAATTTAAAATGTCCATACTCCATATCTATTGTTTCTGGTTCTGTAGATTTAGTTCAGCTAGCTTCTTGGAGAGATTGCGTGGAAAGAGGTTAATGCTTGTTGGGGATTCCATGAACCGCAACCAGTTTGAGTCACTACTATGCATGCTTTGGGAAGGTCTGTCAAATAAGAGCAAAATGTATGAGATTCATGGATACAAAATTACCAAGGGAAGAGGATACTATGTCTTCAAATTTGAGGTAACAATGGGTCCCTTATAGATTTTATTGAAATTTAGTATCTACAGCATCATTTAGCTGTCAGCTTCTGTTGTTATCTTAATTTACTGAAATCAAGAATGTACTAGCATCATACTATTATTTGGTTCTTCCGTGCTTCGATTTATAAGTTGAGTGTATAATAGTATGCTTTATTCTTGGATTCATAAGTTGAATGTTGGGGAATTCAGATTTCACTTCAAATTTTATCACTTTTACTGACACTTGGTTTCTTCTTGTCTCCTAATAGAGGGACCATGAGATGCCAACTAGAATTCTTGAATAGAAAGGAATAATTAATAGCTTCTTTGAGAGGGCATTTGTTGCATGCGATTATGTTATTGCTCAATGGAATTTCTTGAACACTTATATAAAGCTTTGCCAGGATTATAACTGCTCAGTGGAATTTGTGAGATCACATTTCCTTGTGAAGGAAGGTATACGTCTCAACGCCCAAGGAAAATCAAACCCAACTCTGTCGATAGACATCATCGACAAATCAGCTAATCGGTGGAAGCAAGCTGATATTCTTGTTTTCAATACCGGACACTGGTGGGCACATGGGAAAACTGCTAGAGGGTATTCCCTTTCAATACCGGACACATGGGAAAACTCCTTATCAATCTTCAAGATTTTATTCTATACGTGGTCTTGACATTATGTGGCATCTTTCCAGTCTTGATTCACTCCTTGAACAACTGTTTTTAGTTAATGTAGTACTGTACTTAATCTGGTTAGTTACTTGATGATTGGTGAGCGTAAAACCCATGGATTGGATTTGGGATTGGTCGTAAAACAATGGTGGATTCAATAATGTGTATTAGAATATGGTTTAGTTATCAAAGGTGTAGCTAAAAGTATGACATATGCTGTTAGACAACATAATAAGTCATCTTATCAGAGGGGGTTTCTGATAACATATTCAGTATTTAAGACCCTAATTGACTCAGTGAAGAACTGAAGATTTAACAGAACTACTTCTTGTCAAGGGATCCGAAGAAAGTTTTGTTTCTACTTTATGTTTATTGGTTTTGTCCACACTATTTCAGATGTTATAGTCACTAGAGAGAAAAAGATATACTAGTTGTTCCATCAATGGATTATTATCAGCAAAAGGACAAGATAGGCAAATAACAGGAAATTTTATGGTGCAGGAAAAATTACTACAAAGAGGGTGACAATATCTATCCTTCTTTTGATGCAGTAGAAGCTTATAGGAGAGCCATGAAGACGTGGGCAAAGTGGATTGATGAAAATATTTCTTCCGAAAAGTTGGTCATCTATCGTGGGTACTCATCTGCTCATTTCAGGTGCGTATTATTCACGGTTCAGGTTTGGCTGTTGTCTGCATATCTTAAATTGTTCACCTCCATAATTTGATGATGAGAATGGGTTTCATATTGCAAAGAGTTGCCCCAAAACCAAACCAGGGTAGTTTGAGATTACAATCTCTCGGCATTTGGGCAAGAGATGCAAATTTAAACTCATAAGTCTTCAGTCTCGAGTCTCAACATTCTGCTCCCTGTATGTTGACCAAAGGTTAATTTACCAGTTAACTTCCTAATAAGCATTAAGCTATATCAATATTTCCTAAGAAGTTGCCTAGATTGTCAACATGTTTACAATTGTTCCGCTTTATTAAGTTCCAAAAATATCGGTCAACAATTGTTTTGGGCTAGCTCATTCATAGCCAATGAATGACCATCAGCATTGATTACTAATTCTTAGTTGGAATGGTCCATTTTTTATGCTCATGTCCGATTGCTCAATCAGTGGTTTAGCTAGATTCGTAGTCTCTAATCTCTATCATAAGTTCAATTTCATGTCTACTAATTTTCACTAGTTGTGAAATGTTTTCCATTAGGTGGAATAATAGGCATACATAAAAGGGAATCTTCAATTATTAAGTTTCAATTAATATAAATGACAAGTTCTTATGGAAGTGCTCTGGAAACATTCAACCTTAAATAGTTGTTTTAGTACTAAAATTTGTCTCTTATAACTTTATTTAACAATTTTAATGTACCTTTAGTTCTAACCCAAACATATCTTCTTTTGCATCCTTGATCTTTCCCTTGGCAAAACTCAATTAACATCTCCATCTATTTAATTCTACTTTTATTGTAAAACAGGGGTGGAGATTGGGATTCTGGAGGAAGTTGTAATGGTGAGACAGAACCTGTATTGCGTGGCAATATTCTCGACAGCTATCCTCTGAAGATGAAAATAGTTGGTGAGGTTATTAAGGAAATGAAATCCCCAGCGGTGCTACTGAATGTGACAAGGTTGACCAATTTCCGTAAAGATGGCCATCCATCCATATATGGGAAAGCTTTGACAGAAGGGAAGAAAGTTTCAACTAGGCGACAAGATTGCAGCCATTGGTGTCTTCCTGGTGTCCCTGATGCATGGAATGAACTGATTTTTACTACATTGGTGGTACACCAATCTTCTACCGTTGAATAGATTCCACCAGCATTTCTTTTTTGTAAATCAAAAAAAAAAAAATCAGTATATAGATTAGTTCGATAAAGTAACACTAGATACTTTTTAATTGGACCTATTACATAGGGAAAAATTTACACGACTAACATAATGCCTATTACAAAAGAGGGTAACAAGTTGTCCTGGTCAATCAAGTTATCGAATCTTTCCACGGATGTTGGTTGTCAAAAAAAGTCTATGTACTATGAATGAAATCTTGTAGACTAACAAGTTGTATTTTTACTTTTGGAAAGCAGAAGTCTAGTGAATAGTATTTCAAAATATATTACTTGTAGCTTCAGGGATTGGTCATTTGGAATAAAAAGCAAGGCTCCACTCCAGTTGAGAGCACTTGGTAATTCCAATGTAAATGTTGATTTGTTGATGGTGACGAGCGTGAAACGCAAGAACCTTTCCTTGAGGAAAATGTGATCACCTAATGAAGTCATTCTTGGGAAGATTGTCTATTGAACTTATTCTATTTGAGGTAGGCAAACGCCTCTAGGTTTGAATCATCTTCCAAAGATTTGTCAAAGCATTTCTTTATTTAGAGGTTTCTCTTTTAGAAGCAATTTCGTTTCAATAAAGCTAAATACTCCATATAGTACTAACCAACAATAACAGCTCATATTTAAAGGGTCCCATTGGAAACCATGACTTATTTTTCATTTTTATTTAGTAAAAGGGAACATATATTTTTTATTCGTTTTGTGAAAAATAAAGAATAAGAATGTGTTTGGTGACAAAATTTTAAGGGAAAAAAAAACATGTTTGGCAATTTTATTATGGAAATTACAAATTTTGAATTGCGGAGTTTATGTATCGCCTCTGTTTCCAAAAACGTCATATTTCTCTGGGGCCGAGCCTCTTCGACCTTTTGAACAAACTGAGCTATTTTGCCATCTAACAAACTTGAGCTGGAGTTCCCATATTCTATAAATAAGCACTTGGTTCAACTGAGTTTTTCTTACAATCTTATTAGACCTTGAAGCCCTCAGAAACTTCAACAATTTATTGTAAGAACCAAAGAATAGTAGACATTGATTGGTGCTTCATAATTGGCCCCTTGTCACACAACCAAAAATTATTCATACTCAATCAGGCACATAATTTTCATAGGCGAATGGCTCCATATCACTCTAAGTTTGCTAAAATTTCAATTCGAGCAATCCTAGCCCAGCTTAAACTGCTGATCACCGAAATTCCATGTAGGACGCAAATTGGTCATTGTGCTAATTTTAAATGAATCAATTTTTTTTTACACTTTTCACATTTTTTCGAGGACATTTTTTATCAAATTAAAAACAGTCTAGTTATATTAACCAGCAATGGAGTTTGACTCGCATGGATTACCAGCAAACATAGTTGTCCAGCTCAACAAACTAGGCAGCTTCAAGAAGTACAAGGTTTCCGACATAATGTTCTTCGATAGACGCCGCGGTTTAACAGTCGCTCCAGAAGGAGCTCGAAATGCTTTCGATTAGACTGAAAAATGAACCCCGATGGATCGAATCAGACAAAATTAAAAGTACCATCTTTGAGTTGTGTACTAAAGATTCTGCTTAAACCTAGAAAAGTGATTCCTTTTGATATTACCTATTGTTCATGCATCTAAAAATTTTGAAGGTAAGTTTCATAATTATATTTTTGGGCTTTTTTCTTATTGTTTTTTAAATATATGTTGAAGTTATTTACTTCACTGGTTTGGTCTGTTAGCCTAAGTAGCACTGAGTCGGTACGGACAACAAAGTTATGACGGAATGACGCAGAAATGCCTAAATAAAAATTTATGACATGATACGGCATGGGTACGGCCAATAAAGATATAATAAAAATATCCATATATTAAAATATAAAAAATATTCACACATGTCTCAACAAAAGAAAACGAAACACTTGGGCCTAATATCTTAAAGCAACAAAAAATAAGCTACTCCATGAGTAACTCATTTTCAAAAACTGCCTATCTAGGCAGAGGTCCGCAACCCAAGAATCACACATCTTCCATAGAATCAAACTCATATTCACCAACATCCTTACACATTTTGTTTTTTTTTCGCCCATATTGATCGAAATTCTTTAATAAAGCATCGAGATCGCTAGTGATGTAAACCAAATTGAAAGCACCCACTCAATTCAACTCTGTTCCTCTTAAGTGAGTGAACGAACGAAGAAAGACTCCAATTACGCTTCCGCACAAAAGAAGAAGAACTAGGCTTGTCTCGAGCAACTTAAAAGCCAAAGTTCGAGGAGTGAGTTTGGCAATAAAGCAATTTCACCAACTCTAGGTTCCATAATGTGATCATTAAAATTCTCAAGTAAATCCTCAAAAGTACCCATCTTCATTGAGAATAATGCATATTCATCCATAACTTTCTTATGATCATCATCACTTGAAAACAATCTTCGAAAACACTTCATCCTCTCACGTGAGATTTCCCCATCTCTATGGGGACCAAGTCTTGAGGAATCCTCATTCAGCCATTCATCACTATAAAATCCTATAAATAACATTCAAAACGTGTTATATATACGTGGTAATGAAACAAAAAATAAAAAATAAATCATATAATTGAATCATATACCTTGATTTAAAGAGCGAGCGGAGTGTTATTCTTCGTGGCCCAACGAGCCACTAAGATCCCATAAACAACATCATGGAAGATACTAAATTCGCACGGTTTAACGGCTTTTCTTTCTTGTATATCTCAAGCTTCACCTTTTCGATCATAGAATCCCACATCTCATATACCAAGTGAAGCGTACGGCTCACGTTGTCACAAAATCTAATCATATCATATATAGGTATTTTGAAATCAATAATATAAGACACTTTTTCCCACCAATCATCATTCACAATCTTCTCTTTAACAAAATTTACTTTCCCAATGTCATCTTCTCTATAAGTAGACCACTCTTTCACTTATAATCATGGCTTGAAGACCCTTTTTGATAAGCTTCAATCTTTTAAGCATCACAATGATGGAGGCAAAACGAGTATCAACAACCGAAAGTAATTTAAGAGGAGAGAACTTACTAAAAATTGCTAGCCTCATGTTATGGTTCACAATAAAATATTTTATCATGAAATAAGATTCCCTACGATTGTCAATTATCCAATTACACTCCTCATATGTTGCTGCATTCCCTTCCACATTTTTTGCTGCACAAATATTTTTCAAAGCAAGATTAAGG
Organism: Lithospermum erythrorhizon; assembly: GCA_019722365.1. Classification (NCBI taxonomy): domain Eukaryota; kingdom Viridiplantae; phylum Streptophyta; class Magnoliopsida; order Boraginales; family Boraginaceae; genus Lithospermum; species Lithospermum erythrorhizon. Next base: position 50,731 of record JADFUC010000494.1, on the reverse strand, counting down.
GTATGAACAACACATGGTGTCCAATAGACGCGGGAAATGCACTCAATAATCTTCCACCGCCTTTGCAATTTGTTGCATTATCAGTGATTATTTGCACAATATTTTGATGTCCCACTTCATTGATAACTTCTTTCATCAAATCAGCAATAAAAAATCTATCTTTCACTTCGCCGAAACAATTCACAACCTTGAGAAACAAAGGACTACTTGCAGTAGTAGCTATAAAATTAATCAAAGGCTTCACCGACAACGCCACCCTTTTTCTTTCCATGTCAGTTCAGTGGCACTAATAACTTCTCGACATTGTTTTTTTCTTGCTGCAATAAGGTTGTTCTGAGCTTATTATAACCAGGAGGTACATAACCATCAATTTTGGTGGCAGCAGCAAACTGATAAGACTTATGATAATGTGGATTTCTTGCAAGATTGAATGGCAAGCCTCCAGTATAAAATATTCTTATAATTTCTTGATCCAATTGGTCTCTGGCTTGAATACCAAATGATGTCATGATAGGTGAAAAACAAGACTTTCTTTTCTTTAAGGCAGACTCTATTACACTTTCACAAACCAAAGGAACCTCCGTACGTCCAGACTCAGATTTCTTCTTCTCAAATTCATCTTCCAGCTTTTGCATTTCAAGCTGTTGAGTCGTTGTTGTTTTCTTACAAATAGTAATCTCATGCCCTTTCAGTCCAAGTAAATGCGCTTTAACTCTGGAATACGAGCCTTGTCGCCTCTCATTACAAAGCTTACACGTAAATTTCCAAGTTCCTCCTGTCACTCCTTGTTTCTCTAATTTAATCACATAATTCCATAATGGAGGTTCTTCGGTTCCACTTGAGCAAATTATTAGCGTAATCTAGTCACGTAACAACTACCAATATTATTACTTCCACTTTGAGAATTTATCTTATCAAGTTGCACAATGTTATAATTTTTTTTGTAAAAAAAAAAAAAACGAAACAAAAAATTGCATATGACTATATGGTCCAGCTTCCAACTTCCTAAGTTTATGATTATCGTGATATGACTATACGGGTCCAGCCCAACTCTGATAATCACAAAAGTAATCGAAGAATCAAAATAATCGCCAAAAAGCAATCGAAAGTTTTATGATTACTGTATATGACTATATGGTTCAGCTTCTAACTTCCAAGATTATTTGAATCAAAATAATTGCAATCGATAAAAGCAATTAAAAAAGAGAAACAAACAACAATTTAATCATAAAAGTTAATTCGATAGATATATTAGCTAATTTGATCGGAATCTTCATTTATTTTTAGAATAATTGTTAGAATAGTAGACATACCTTTGTGAGGAGGTGAAGAATGAAAAGATTAATAATAAATTGAAAACCCTAACCATATATTTTTATATTTTATTTTTATTTTAGTTTGCTTTTATAAGGGGACACCTATATACAAAAGGAAACGTTTCGGAAACGTCTCGATCCCGTCCCCGAACGCCCCCGCATTTTGCAGGTCGAAACTAACCTACTTTTTCCGAGACGCCCCTATGTTGCCCCCACCGCCCCGGACGGCCCCGAGTTTATCAAGTTGACGGAAAACTCTACGATATACGGTAGAGCAACATAAAATCCATGTATCTAGTGGATCTTACAAAGGCTTACTACATTGCTAAAAAATACACATAATACAATATATAAATAATGCAGTACTTAGAATGCAAATGAGTAAATTCTACCAATAACTATTACGCTTCAAATTCACAACGTGAATTTGACTTCCTTTCAGCTCCTTGTCAGAATATCAATCGCATGATATTCTACGATCCACAATTCGTGAGAAAGTTGAATCAAGAACGGATTTTATGCTAGTAAACAAGGCTGAAATCAAAAAACTGAACCCCAAGAATTTTCTTGGGAGAAAATCGGCTAATCGGGGGGGGGCGGCTTTAGGGTTTTTTTTATGAAATTATTATTATTTGAAAAAACCCTAAAGCACAATTTATATGTGGCTAAAGTAACAAACCCGATAAGCAACCTGCTAAGTATTAGTTTGACTCGTTAACTCTATTAGTTCGCTAAGACACTAATGAGTTGCTATTTGAGTTGAACTATTTAATTAGCTTAATTAAATAGTAACGAGTCAATATCATAATAATATTTCAAGTTATTTGATAAATACTAAAATTACTCGAACTAATTAAATTGAAATAACCCGTTCCTAACTAATATTATGTTGATAGTATATAAGTTTCTCGGTGAAGTATTACGGGGTGAAATTGAAAATTTCAAGTCGTAGTAATGAGAATTCAACAACGTCAGTCAGCGGTATATTTCGCTCATGCGGATCCCGAGATAAGATAAATGATTTCCCGAATAAAATCGATGTACCGAGATTAGTATTATATGAGTAGTAGTTTATGTCACGGGAAATTTTACATTTGAAAACGGCTTCATTGAGATTTAAGTACGGGAAGTTGAGAAATTAACTCGAATCAACGGAATGCAATTTTTTTCCCCTTCTAAATATCCCACCTACCACCACTATTTCCATCCTCATCCATTCCCTCTTTACCGAAAAATTTCACTCTTCCCTCAGAATTCTCGCCTCTGTGTCGAACGCCCGAGGTTAATGTCATCAACAACCTCAGACAATTGCAGTAACCGACGATGGATGAAAACATAAAAAAGCATTTCAGCTGACATTAATAATAATAATACACTTGTCCATCAAAGGTGAACTAAAAAACATATACAATAAAAACAACAAAAACATAATACAAATCCACTTTAATAATACAATCAAGGATACACAAAGAAATCCAAAATACAAAGATATGGAAAGTATGACAACCAGACTCTCAATGGAATACAATACACAAGTCCGAAAAATATACAAATCGACAACAAAAAAGCGAAACGATCGACGAGATCTCCCTTTGATGCTACCACCGCCTATCTATGATCTTCACGCAGCCTCGGCTTATACCGAACCTCGCCCACCTAAATGAGCCTCCTAGAACCTAGGCATAAAACGCCCACCATAGAGAAATGTGAGTTAGCCATGTTCCTCGAAAATACAAATACCACGTACTGAATCCTACTCCACATATATTCATACTTATATATAAATATATGCATATACATTACTCCAGCTACACCATAAATAATGTCCACAAATCACATAGAATCCCTCCTACATGATACTCATATTAATACTATACGCAGGAGCTTATAACCATAAACAATGCATATTCATTCAAGGGAGACAGTCTCAGCACACAAAGTCATCAAATGAGGAATCCACCTCCACAAATAATACACATATGAGGAATCCACCTCCAAATAATACACATATGAGGAATCCACCTCCAAATAATACACATATGAGGAATCCACCTCCAAATAATCAGATGAGGCCTCCACCTCCATCCTCCCGACCGAGGCTACACCCCTCAATGTGCATATCACACCAAACCTCCCGAATCCACGGGGCTACCCACACAATATGCACACCACACCAAACCTCCCGGTCGGGGTCACCACCGCTCCGCAAATAACACACAAAGCAATCAAACACATCAAAGACACGCCCACACACAAAGACACAAATTAATAAAAATCTCATAATATAAATCATGTTCACAACTATCCCACATGATATAAATCATGTAATCACTAATATCGCATTTATATTTAATCATAATCTCAATTATTTCATAATATAATTCAGAATCTCAGTTATTTCATCATATGAATCATAATCAGAATTTACACATAACATCAATCATAATCACACAATACACATATCAGAATAATCCCAAGATATCACATGTAATATGCACAACATAATATATATGAAAGGTCCCCCATCGTGAGATTTGTACTACCTCAGAGCCCAAAAAGCAAGAATAATGACTCTCGGGCAAATTCTCGCTGTATCCAAAAAAGCTCAACTCCTATTCAAGGAAATTATACATTATACCATTTTGTGTAATAACCTCTCTTAAAGCATCTATAAACCCTCGAGTGTTATACCACGTCTCACGACCAAATTTACAACCCTTAGGCAATCATCCTATCCCCAAGATCAGTATACACCTCTTTAATATTCCAACATAACTACATTCTAATCGCCAACTTCAGAAAAATCTCAATATTCGGTTCGCCTTATTACTCCCAACAATACTTTGGGCACGCTCTAATCAATCCAATCAATTGACAACTAATTAATCCATTAAATACAACCTCCAATTCAAACGCCAAACGCTATACCTAATCTCTTTCCCCAAACTTTCTCAACCCAATCTCTACCTATCCATATCCAAACCAATAATTCTATACCCAAAACAAATCCATATTAAGTCTCTAACCTCATATTACAATTTAAAGTTCATTTAAGAAAAGTCAATAAAGTCAACTCGACTTTACACCACTCTCTAACCCCAATAATCACTAAATCACCGACAATCCTTTATAATGATACTCGTATAACATTTTATGCCATAATAAATTCAAAGATCTAAAAAGTCAACAATAAAAATCCATAAAAAGTCAATCTTCAAACTCAAGAAATATCTCAAAAGATTTGATCTTTCTTACCTAGATATGATTTATATAAGAAAAATCCACAACTTTGTTCTTGAATTTAAAGGTAATCGGCTTAAATTAAAAAAATTTCAAAGGAAATTCGGTAGAGCATTTCAGCCATGAGAGTAAATAAAGGCGTTTGAATTTATGATGGAGATAATGGTGTAGGTGATGTTTAGAGGAAGAAATTTAAAGCCCGCTTGTTTCTAAGTTAATTTTACAATTTTACATTCTAAATCTCAACGAAATCATTTCATTGGGTGTTATTCTGAGTCATATTACTACTCATCTCATACTCATCTCGATATATCGATATTATTCCAAATATTATTTATACTATCTCCGGTCCCACCACAAACCAAAATATACACCAACCGAATCGATTTGTTGAATTCCTCCACTCACTAACTCTCAAATTTTTAATTTTCACCCCGAATATACTCCACCGGTAAACTTCTATATAGTATCAACATAATATTGGTATGAACGGTTATTTCACTCCCCTTGAAATTTTCCATTTCTCTCATCGATTGTCGCTAAAATCAAGGACAAAGTTGTCGGATTGCTTTCTCTCATCATCCTCATCATATCTAGGCAAAGAAAAGATCAAATCTTTTGAGATATTTCTTGAGTTTGAAGAGTTGACTTTTTATTGGATTTTTGTGACTATGATTTTGGGACTTCAAAATGATACATGGATTCGCTTCCAGCTTGTGAGTACATGACAGAGGTTATGACAATCGATTTCGGAGGTTGAAACGCCAGAGAAATCGACAGTCGACTTTTGTCGACTTTTTGATAATTGAGTTTTAAAGGTCGAAATGTTATAGAAGTATTCTCTAAGCTCAAATACGTGGAGCTGTAGTGATACCTTTGATTTGGGTTGAAGTGTATTGATTGATCGGCTGACTTTTATAAGTTTCTTTAAATTGTGCCAATGACGCGCTGAACTTTAATATAGTTTTCTGGAGTATATAAATTCTTGGATGTTGAGGTTGACTGCGTAGATACGGGGTTGAGTTAGGTTATTCCCAAGTTGAGTAGTAATTGATTTTGAACTAAAGGTTGATTATAATGGTTAATTAGCTTGGCGATTGATTGTCGGATCGATCAAATGTGTGATTAACGGTTATTGTCAGATAATAGCCGATTTAATCGAATATCGGGAGTTATGAAATGGTAAATTGAATGTGAAGTTGTTGGAATTTTAGAAGTGTATACTAATTTCGGGATAGGATGATTACTAAAAAAGGTTAAATTGAGTCGCGAGACGCGGTATAATACTCAAGCTTAAAATGGGACAAGTACAGTGCTATGCTCCACTTTAACGCCAAGAGTAACGATAACTTCTTTGGGATCAGAGTCGAGCCCCGGACCTAGCACGCAGGACCGGCTTAGAGTTGAAGATTAACGCTTTTAGTCTAAAGTATACAACTTCACGCATGAAACCTTTCATATATTATATTATATATTCTCGTGAGCCGTGTTGCCTTGGGACTATTCTCGAAATATGTACCGTGGTGATTATGATCGATATTATGTGTAAATCCCGATATATGATTTATATTATGAAATAATTCGAGATTATGATCGATACCATGTGATAATTGTCTTTATGATTCATATATCACGGCATAACCGATTACGAAGTTATATTACGATAATCGGTACGATTCATGTTACGAGACGCTGGTACGCCACGCCAAGTGTCGCTGCGGTACTTCTGTGTCACAGGTCGTGGTGTATCGTGTGCGCATGTGCTTTGATCGCTGGCGTGTTAGCTCTGCAACGGCGGTGACCCCGACCGAGTGCTCAAAGCGTACGCATATCAAGGCTGGTACCCCCACGGATTCGAGTGCTCAAAAGCGATATGCACATCGGTGGGGCGTAGCCTCGGCCGGGAGGACTTGGGCGCTTTGCGGCCCCATCCGATTATTTAGAGTAGCGGATTCCTCATATGTGTATTACTCGAGGCGGATTCCTCGTATGTGTATTATTTGAGTGATTCCTCATCTGCTCACTATTTGCGGCGCCGATTCCTCATTTGATGACTTCGATTATCTCTTGCGGTGTCGAGACAGCTCTTAAATGAATATGCTATTTATGATTATAAGCTCATGTATAGTATTATAAAAACACGTATAAGAGATTCTACGTGATTTGTGGACTGCTATTCATTGCGGTGGCACATGGTTAATGTATATGCATATGTTATATATATAAGTATGAATATATGTGGATGGGATCAAGTCCGTGGTATTTGTATTCACTCTCACTAATAGTCAATTCCCTATTCTCTATACGCTGACGGGATCAAGTCCGCAATGCCATAGTATGTTTGGTTTAAGTCGTTAGGCTTATTCCGCTTTAAGTTTATGTTATAAGGACTCATTAATCATGTCTAAAACGTATAGACCATTTTGGAAGTGGAGGAGGTACCAAACACTACCCCATTCCTCGGTGATTCTAAATTACCTGGGATCTATTGAAAATGAAAAACCATCATTATTCAAAACAAAAATAGTCAATATTCCTCCTCGCAGAAATCGCAGTATTACATAGTAAAACTCCGCGATAAGTTCAAATGTAAGGCCCGGGTGGGCAAATTTAAAACTAACGGATCCTACCGCAGCGGCCGCAACCTTCAAGCGCCATTTCCCACACGCAGATCCAAGAGTCCCCTCTTCGAAGCTCCTACTGAATTTGAGTTCCCGCATAATACTTATTGAAATACGGTGATCTCACAACCAATGCCCAGCGCACCCATGAAGTAGAACGAGAAGTCGTACAAACTTCAATACAACATACATACCAGACTCCGAGCGGTCGCGAGACCATTCTTCCTATCAACTCCTGAACTTCCCCGCAGTCGATTTCCAAAGTGACCTAGTTTCCTCAATAACGATTACACTTGTCATCCTTCCTAGCTCCCTCCTCCCTTTCTCGAGCAACCTCGGGATTACTAGAACCCTTGGCCTCACAAACTTTTTCTTCTTTCTTAACTGCGCTTGTTTCTGGGATCACCAAAAATGTAAGTTTTAGTCTTACCTGTGTTCATCTCAAGACTGCGATCATCTTGGCAGCCTCTGCTTAGAGATAACTCAAACTTAAGATATTGAAGTTCATGACAAACCGAGAGAATTTTGTCTCGGAAGAGACTGTGATGAGATCCACAAATAAAGCCTTTGGGGAGACACCGGTGCCCGTATACAGTCGATCGACCAAGCCAATCATTTTAACGGCTACTTAGGCTTCATGCTCCCGTCTGTTTCAAATTAAGTATCCACGGTAGCGCAAACAGTTGTCATATCTCTTGTTTCTAGCTTCCTTTCGGAAATAATTCCTCAAGTTTCCGGGGTATATGTCATATGCTACCACCTTTCATACAATCCGAACGGCGTTCCATATTGGCAAACATGACATCAATATCCACAACACGACTTGTGCTTTTACGAGATCCCTTTTCCCAACGGGAGTACTTATCATTAGGTTTCTCAAGCAGAACCTATCACCAACACATATTCACCTTTTCGCCGAATGATTCTCAAGTTTCCCCGAGACCACTTCTGCCAAAAATTCGAAGTTGTTCAAATTTTGCACTTTCACGCCGAAATGCGGTTTTACAGTCTAGAGTAAGAATGAAATTTTAAGGCTAATCTCTACGTTGAATAAGTAAATAAAACAATGTAATCAAGAAACTATCATGCTAAACACTTACAAATAAATTATAAAGTAAATACTAATAATTCAAATCTCACGAATATATTAGAGTCAAGATCTATTGTTTAAATTAAACGGCAACACTGCATACATTTTGAATCCAAAGATAATAGTAGGGTTAACAACCAATTATGTGTGTGAACTACATAACCCCTGCGTGTCACTAGAATCTCTTACGCGATGCTACCCAACATTTGTATTCAAAAACCGGGGTTAAGCATACTAAATTAAAACCAAAGTCTTACTTGGATTGATCATCTCCGAAAAGCCCACGACGTTGCTGGAAATCATTTCAATGATGATCCATTATCATATCAAATGCAATATTGTAACACTCCGCCATCACGTGTGCCCAATCGATTTAATTCCATTGCACAATTTAAAATTGGTTTTCGAAGCATTTTGCTTCAATTTTAATTGGTGATTATTATTACTTTGTTTTTCATTTGTTTCCGCATACTAGCACATAATCAAGCAATACAAACAAATATGAAAAAATAATCAAGTAATGCACATTCAAGAGATATACGATATGGCCCCTAAACCTATTACAAGTATTTATCAAATACCAACATAAGTCCTAATTTTTTGTATCTTGTACTGATCCAACCCGCCCACCAAGCACTACCCACTCTAGAAATTATCTTCAATATCTTCACTTGTTATAATATTTATATACTAACTCCATCTAGACAAATTAAGTAAATAGGCGTAAAATAATAAATAAATACAAGAAAATATTTAATTGTATGTCATTTACAACATTACGGTTCGCAGACCGGAAATAAATAAATGGGCCATATCTATATACTTCCATTCCAATCACCATTACAAAATATATGTACTTTATTAAATCATATAAATGAACTTAATAAATATTTTAAATGGAATTGGAAAATGCATGTTTGTAATTATCAAATTAATTAATTCATGTAATTACACATATTAAAATTAATTAATATAAACTCAATTATCATACACATGTCAATTAATAATTATTACCAATAATTATTAACCATATACATATCAGAGAAAGTAACATTTATCACAAATATATTCTAAAAATATATTAACTAGTGAAATTGTTACCATAATTGTTATATCACTTTTAAATTAATTTTAAAAAGATATAATATAAAGGAAATTAATTAATTGTCATCACATAATTAATTACAATAAATTAGGTGATTAAAATGACAAATAATCAATAAAAACCGAAATATAACTAGTCCCATAATTTTAGAAACCGAATAAGGAATAAATTCGAATTAGGTTTTTCAAAATTAGGCACATCGCCACGACGGGCTCGGACGCATCAACCACGACGTGCCAACTGCCGACACGCTGCTGGGCGCCAGGTGTGTCGCTGCCCTGCCAGTTATTTGCATTAAATCGCCCGATCCGGAGCCATCGATGCCCCGTAGTGGCTGAAGTCGGCCGCCGATTTATGGTAATAATCTCTATTTAACTCGGTTTTTTAAATTTAATTTAATTGCTTGTAAAATGATTTGAGGTTTTATATAAATTTTCAAATTTTTTTGAAATTTGAACATATTAAACTTCATAATATTATTGAACAAATCCCACCGGTCGTTGATTAAAATAATTTTTTTGTATTTAATTACAATTAAACAGTCCGTAAAATCACAAAATTGTTTTGGAGGCACTTAGAAAAAATTCAAAAAATATGAAATTTAATGAAATCTCTTTCTACTTGCTATCCGGTTCCAGAAAAATTAGTTAGTAATTTTACAAATTTTCTCTCTGCATACCCCTAAACACATTTTAAAATATTGTTTTGAAACAAAACCAATTAAACCGGGCCCTTTTAATTTATGAAACTAAATCCATGTTAACAAAAATATGATAATACATTATCATAAACTTGTAACACATGTGTAAATCAATAATCAAGAACATGGTGATTTATTCTCATCATATATTTATCAATTAAATATATGAACAAGAATTAATCAAATAAAATTGATAAAAAACAAAACAAGCATAAAATAAACAATGTAAAGCAATTTTAATTTGGCTCATGATGCCACTGATGGAAAACTCTATGGATATATGAGTATAAATACAAATCCATAGATCTAGGGATCTTAAAGCGCTGCATTACATTATTTTTAAAAGTACACATAATACAATATATAAATACCGTAGTACTTACAACGCAAAGAAATTCCACCAATAAATCCACACACTTCAAATTCGTGAATTTGACTTCCCTTCAGCCTCCTCATATTGTGAATATCAATCAGATGATATCTCTACTGATTCACACCACGAGAGGTCAATCAAGAACAAATTTACGCTAAGAAACAAAGCGCCGAACAAAACTAAAACCCTGCTAATTTTCTTTGGGAGTAAAAATCGGCTGTGGATGCTTAGGTTTTTTTTAACGAAATTATTATTATCATACGAAAACCCTAAAGCACACTTATGGCGCTTGCGCTTAAACAAACCCGAGGCAAGAACCCTGTTAAGTATTAGTTGACTCGTCAACCCTATTAGTTCAAGTAAGACACTAATGAGTTTGCTAATGAGTTGAACTATTTAATTAGCTTAATTAGTAATGAAAGTTAATATCAATAATCTTTCAAGCTTATCGAGCAATAATAAAATTAATCGAACCAATTAAATAACTATTTAATTGATTCTATTTGTTCAATCGATATTCTACATAAAACGTAGGGGAATCCCTTTGTAATCGGTAAATACATTTCAATTATACAGCTTCTTTAATTTCATACATACGAAATATAACTCAACGCCATCAGACAAGTGCCCTTCTAGGCTCGGGGAGCACAATAGTAAGTTGTATAATAATAATAATAATCACCTCAATTACTATTATTATAACGACACGAGTAATATCTAAGAATCGTCATATAACTCCTTAAATTATCATTAACTCACACTAGTAATATACAATTACTAAGTTGAACACTAACTCGATAATCACATTTAACCTTAATCCCAGAACAAATCGACACAACAATCACGTAATAAATGAAATCAATTTCTCAATATTTCCAACAAAAACAAATTCTCTCCTCAAACTGTCTTTAGGTAAAGCAGATTGAAATAAAAGAGCCCTTGCTATTTGCAAGAGTGGCTTGTGCTTCCTCTCAGCCACACCATTATGTTGAGGAGTATAAGCACAACTGGTTTGGTGTACAATTCCCAAACCACTAAACAATTCATTTCATTCTTTATTAAGGAACTCAGTCCCATTTTCCGACCTAAAAATCTTCACATGTGCATCAAACTGTGTCCTGATCATGGTTAAAAACTTCTTTAAAATGCTAAGTACACCTATTTTATCTTTTAACATAAAAGTCCGCACTGTTCTAGTGAAATCATCCACTAGTGTGAAGAAATAATGATTTCCTGTATAAGTAGGAGTTCTATAAGGCTCCCAAACACCAACATGCATGAGCTTAAAAGAATTCACATATTTTATAGAGCTCACAAGGAAACTAAGTTTTGTTGCTTAGATAAAGGACAAATTTCACACGCTGTATTATCATCAACATTCATATAGTTTTTCAATACATCATAGTGTTTTAGCACTTCATAAGAACTATGACCTAGCCTAGCATGCCATAGATCAGACTTCTTAACAGAGTGAGACAAAGCTACATTAACAACACTACACAAGCCATTAGTTGTATGCCTAGAACTATCCATAAAATTCTTCATGGTTATATTCTTGAAAGAGTCTCCATCCGGCACATAGAATCCTTTCTTTTGAGTGGGTATACTCCTAGATTGTTGGTCCTGCAAAACACAAAAGCTGTCGGTGAACACAAAATACAATTGTGTATCCTTGGTACACTTATGAATTGATAACAGGTTGAACTTAAAAAAGAGTACATATAGACAAGAATTAACAGTCAATTTATCACTAATTTGCACTATCCCTTGTTGTTTAACTAGTCTACTATCACCATTAGGCAAAACAATAGAAGTAACCATAGGCAAATCAGTCAAGGATGAGAACAACTCCCTATTGCAACACATGTGATTAGATGCACCTGTGTCAATGATCCAAAAAACACCAGGTATTTTACTTGAATCAGTGACACTCATACCTACCAACTCTGCACAATGTGAAAAACTTGATCAACTTAGAACTGTTTGTAGCATTATTTGCCTGACTGCTTTCTCTCATCTTAGTCATCTCTCTGCAATGATTCAACTGTCTGCATTATGATCATCAATTGACCATTACCCTCCCCCAATTCCAGAGGTTGTTGCCATCCATCATTTCTCTCCTTTGGACACATTGGAAACATTATAACTTCTCTGATTGTCATTCTTGTAATCATTAAAGTTTCTTGTGTTTTGGAACCTTATTTTCTGATTCATGTTGAAAAAGCCTTCTGGATAGCCCTTAAGCTTGAAACATGTATCCTTTGTATGCCCTTTCATGACACAATAATCACACCTCAGAAAGCTCTTATTTTCTTCCCATTTCTTGAGAGATTTCTTATTATCCACATAAGGTTTGACATACAATGCAGAATTACCATTTGCTACCTCCAAGAAATTCATAATAGTACTCACACTTCCCTTCTTTTCCACCCGAGACACCATGGCATATGCTTTACTAACAGTTGGCCCAGACCATGATCCTTCTTCTCCATACAAGTTTCCTGCCTGTATCAGAGGAGGCATATCTATATTCTGTGCATTGCTGTTTTCACCAGCCATGACACTCCTCTTCTTCCTTGTATAGACTTGTACTGAAGGATTGTTTAGTAGTTTTGATACCATATAGAAAAAAAAAGACTTTGCACAAGTATCAAATCTACAATTAAAACTCAAACATTCATCAGCAAGAAGATAAAGAATAAACTTGAATTATTTTATTAATTTCAAAGTCTCAAACTATAAATGGTGTACAATGGTATGTATATATATATTAAACACTCCTGACTAATGGATAAGAACTAATCTAATCTAATCTTGATTTGCTTGTGTTTTTGTAGATGAATTCTCAGCTGGAAATCGACTGTAGAGCTGTGAAGAAATAACAGACAACTAACTCTAGGAAACAATCTCAGACGTCCAAGCGTCTATCTGACCTGCTGTCTTTTAGCCCACAACACGTGCCTCTCACGTGTTTCACTTAAAGCCCACTAGCCGTTTTCATCACCTGCCGTGCAATCTCAGAATTCCCAATTATAAAATTATCCCAAATCAATTAACCTAGCATCCTTCATGAACCCTAACAATTAATTTTTGCCCAAACCATAAATCAAAGTCATAATCGATCATTACAACAATACTTTTACATTGTTCATGATATTTTTATCAATTTTTATTTTGTATTTGGACTCAAGCTTTGCTTAGGTGGGTAATTTTCTTCTTTCATTTGTAATTCTTTTGTTACTCTCTTTTGTAGGTTTTATGCAAGTATTGTATTTGATAATTTGTCAAGTTCTTGTTACTTTGATTAAGACTTTTAGTTTTTGTTTTTTAAGGATTCGATAGGATATTTATAAAACCGGGGTATGCAGCAATGCCAACTTGTACTTTTTGTTACCCTCTACGGTTTTGCAGTTGGAGGTTAACCTAAAAGATTACAACAGGGTGAATTCATATACTAGACTGTGCACTGATAGGTATTATAACAAAAATCTAAGATACTTTCACTTGAACCGATTATAGACTTATAGTACATGACATTTTTATCCTACTTAAAATATAAAGAGATTACACAAATGAACTCAAAATTCAATTCCTATAATTTTCCAAATATTACAACAAAAAGGAACACTATTGACACCTGATTTGCTGATCGTTCTCAAAATCTGTAGCTTGAATATGTGCATTGATAGGCAGAGGATTTTAAGAAAACATCCAAATTAAGCTTGTTCAGAGTTGGAAGGATCTTCTGCTGAATTTACGTCATAACTCCACAGCTGTTTCAACTCACCTCTTTTTTTGCCCAAGGCGACACAAGTTCCTGAAAGTTCTTCATGGTTAAAAAGAGAAAGAAACTCTTCTTTCAGCAATACTGTGACAACGCCTTCCTAATGAGAATTGAACTTGGAGTTTTTAGATGACAAGTCCTTGTTCAGCCACAAGGGCAAGTTAAATGAGCGGAAAGAAAACCGTCCTATACAATCAGTTCAGTTAAAAGCGTTGACAGGAAATGGTTCTGAAATTCATACCTAGAGTGCATGGAACAAGATATAAGAGCGCTGGTTGTCCATGCCCATCCATTATATATAACCCCAGGTAAGTGATGAATAGACCTGCATAACTCTTTTGCATTAAAGACGCATACTATAATGCAGCTATATAACTGTTAAAAAAAATTAAATTATTTAGTCAGGTCATTGCAGAGTTTCCATGTCTTATAGGGAGTCAAAAGATATTATACTCTCTTCCTACTAAATATAATTGAAAAAATCAAAATAACTCATTACATTACATTACATTCCCTTCTTCTCTATTATGAAATAATATACATTCTTTACACTTAAATCATTTCAAAAGAGACCCTGTTACCACAGGAGTAAGGCTGCATACAAATCTACTTAGGCAGGAACCCTTTAAAGGAATTGAGACATCTTGTGGTAGTCATGTCATTGCAGACTCTAACCCAAGCAAGTCTGAAGTCTGACAAGAGAAAAAGGACCACTGAAGATCCGGGATCTCCTTGAAAAAACAATAAATACAAAAGTTATAAAGAACATGTTCGAACACTTTAGATTAGAATATATACTGGCTAACTATTATTGAGTTATCTCTTGGCTCAAGTGATTGTAATTTGTGTAAGCAAAGAGTAGCAACCAACAACAAAAACACAAACTATATGTAGAGACATGTAGTATTTTAACTAACCGCTTTATTATTTTCCCCCCCAATTTTTTGGAGAATTTAAAGGGGTGGCATCAATTGAAGATAAAATGTGGGAGAACTACTTAAGGTGGTATGGTCATGTTATAAGACGTTCCCTACATGCTCCAGTATGGAAAGAGTCCAATAGATGCTTCAAAGGTGGAAGACCAAAGAGAAATTGGACAAAGACTATATTAAATGACCTATAGTTCAATAGATGCTCCAGAGGGAGAGGAAGACCGAATAAGAATTGGATAGAGACAGGACCTAGAGTTAATGGGCTTAAAAGAAGAAATGATCCGACATAGAGCTGAATAGAGACTTGTATTCATATAACTGACTCCACTTATTGAGATAAGTCATGGTTGGATTTGTTGTGGTTCGATTTATGGCAATAACACTTCAATGTTTTTCGTTTTAAGTTTAACTGCATATACCAAAACCAAGAGAATCGGATCTATGGCAAAATGGGGATGAATACCACTCAGTAGAAAAGGTGCAGCATGAACAATTTAAAAAAAAAAAGTTAACGAAAGATGTTATGTGCATTATCAACATGTTTCACAGATTGTAAATGAACAACAAAAATGAAAGAAGAAAGGGTAAAGACCAACCCATTCCATAACCAACCGTCAACCACAGGAAGTATCCGTCGCGCCAGCCTTTCTTATTTGCCTTATCAAATCTGTAAAGATGACCAACACAAGAATAAGAAGAGCTCAAATTACAAAGGAACAAAAGCTTTTAAATAAGATTGATAATAATATTCATAAGAGTAAACGGATACTAGCATGGTTGCTCCAATTCATGCATTTTAATTTGGTTCTTTAATATCCAAGTATTAATTTAACAACTCGGGCAGTGTATTGGAAATTAATGAGATCGAATGGAAAAAGGAAACAATATAAAAGAGAAGAAGAGCAGATGAACATTTTCTAAAGAATAAGTTAAGGCAGATTTTAAAAATAAAACCCCTCATTCCTAGTTCAATATTTTTGATTCTTACGAAAAATAAGAAGTAAATCGAGTGTGGTAGTCTAATGATAGTTTAGTATGAATTAGATATAATAAATAATTTTGGGTATCAAGGAAAAGAAAACCTGATAATAAAATTGGAAAAGAGAGAGTAACAATAATAACAAGGCAGAGAATACCGAAAACAAAATGCAACAAGCAAACCAGGAATGAGGATATCTCCGAAGCCAACCATATCATAGCCACCCCAAGGATCAGAAAATCGAGGAAACCTTAAAAGCATAGGAATGGACTCTCCACCCGAATTATCTCCCTTAGCGACCTACACAATCCAGGAAAAAAAATTCTTCAGCAACGTTGTCAAAGCAAGATATAAGCAACATGCAGAAAGATCAAAAGTTAATTATAGCATCAGAAGAATCATGCCATTCAGTTGAGTTATATAATCTGAATTTCGCTGCAGATACAATGAATCAAGCAAGATAAACACCATGCAGAAAGATGAACAGTTAATTATAGTATCAGAAGACTGATGCCAGGCAGTTAAGTTATATAATCTAAATATCGCTGCACATATAATGAAAAACTCAGTACAAATACTTGATATAATCCAGAATGATCAAACCAATAACTATCTTTGATCCAATGCCAGAGATTAATTTTTTAACAATAAATCCCAATATTAATTTCCACTACTCAAAACATGTGGTTAAGACTGATAATTTCCATACAAATTACAGTACATAACGTAAACACAATCACATATATGCTACATGACAAATTGTCCAGAGAGCTTCATTTGATAGATATACCTAGTCATATCAGGCCATTGTTTCCGAGCAATCATGTCAAATTCAATAATACAGAACAAAACTTCTTAAACTAATATATAATCCGATGTTATTCTACGTAAGTCTTGTGGCTGTTTTACATGACTCAGGTAATGTAAGCAACAAATCGATGAGTTCATCCGCAAAATTCCATTTGAGCCAAACAGAGCAAAC
Source organism: Lithospermum erythrorhizon (assembly GCA_019722365.1). NCBI lineage: Eukaryota > Viridiplantae > Streptophyta > Magnoliopsida > Boraginales > Boraginaceae > Lithospermum > Lithospermum erythrorhizon. The sequence continues at coordinate 33,609 of JADFUC010000494.1, read as the reverse complement.
ATACATCTCTCAACAACCATCTCCAGTATTCTTCCAGTAAAAAGGAAAAACATCAAAATATTTGGATATCTCTAGATTATTATCAATCTTATACCCAATATGACACAGAAGCATCTTTCAAGAACTTCACCAGAAAAAAAGCCTACTGTCCCCTAAATTTCATTTTTCATTTTATTTTGTCAATCTTAAAATAAGATAAGAAAACCTAGACAACAAAATTGAAAATAGAACCCCACGGGTAAGTTGAGACCATAATTAACTGTTATAAGCATTAAAATTTAAAATACTAATGACAACCATTCACTGAGTCGGTGAATTTATAAAAGATGTCAATTCAGATCCTAGATGTGTGAGAGATACATCTTTCAGGTTCAATTAATCATAACTGAATTTTCAAAATCTGACTAATTGTAAAACTTAATATAGAACTATGGGTAGCATATGTTTCCCTTTTAAGAAATTCCAAACACGAAAAGAAAATGATGCGATAAGTTTTCTAAGGATTGCTGGCTCGCTATGTCAGCTTCGGTGGAAACCAGTCATTATCTGGACTTTCCTCTATATGGGTATTGTGAGTTGATATGGTTTGCTTGGGTAAGATTCCGATATATCCTGCCTTTCCCCAAAGAATCGCGTGAAGAGTATAGGTGGTATCTGAAGTGTGGTCACGTAGTGACCACAGACACTCCGAAGTTCAAGTTAGTATGTTGAGTATTTAAGAAGGCTAGTAAATATATAGGAAACAAAGTAACATTACATTTAATGAAGTCAATGTTGAGGTATTTGAAAATACCCCTCTACCTACCAGGTTGCTGGGGAAATGACATATGTCCCACTAAGGTAATTCCCAAGAAAGCCTTTTAACTTCACCTAGGTCTATGAGCCTAAGACAATCATTCACTTCTTAGGCCCACCAATAAAATAATCCGGTTATATCATTACCCCTCGATTCTTAGGTATAAAGTCATGGAAAAGACACTCAAAAAGACACTTTTTAATGATGAATACCTAGAATTGATTTCAAATTACTGCTAACTTAATTCCTCCTCGGGATACCCACTTACGTACGTTGCCCATTCATCGGGCGGAAAAGGGCGATTGAGATCTAAATCAAAAACTATAAAAAGTGAGTATGTACTTTCACATTTCCCTTTTCTTCCAAATTTTATTTCCTCTTTAAGCAAGGAAATTTCGGCTCTTCCTATCCCCCTTTTTCCCCACAAAACCCTCCGAAATCCTTACTCCTTTTCCGGCGGCGCTTTCACCCTTCTCCGGTAAGCCAAGCTCCTTTTCCCCTTTTTCCTTTTTTTCCCCGCTTCCTTAAAGCGTGAGGGACTCTCGGCCGTTTCCCGCATCTCGAGGGTTTCCTCTGTCACACTGGCCGGGTTCACGCAGGCTGACGACCTTCCTCCTCCACAAAGGTCTTCTTCGTCGGGTAATTAGTCCTCAAATGGATTCTCTCGATTCAGCGGGGTGTTGTAGTGGTTGCCCCTGCTTCTTGATGTGGTCGTTACTCCCCGAATGGGTTTCCAACTCTCAAAAAAGATAGTCCATTTTAGAGTTGAATAGTCTCACTCACAAGTTGTCTCTTTTGAGTTTGGCAATTTCTTCCCAAAAGTTGTTTCTTTCTGAAGCCTGAATGGCTTTTCCTTTTTCTCGTGAGAACTCCATCATGTCTTCTAGCCACAACTGTCCTCGACTCGCAAAAGCCTAATGCTGGTGGATACCCAAATAACCAGAGTTTGTGGACACCAGAACGGCTACTCCCCGCCGAGACGCTCTTCAAGAGGGGTAATTCTTAACCCCTAAGGATTGTTCAATGGTTTTGATCCTCACTCAATATGCCTCCTTCACGTTGCTAGGGTCACTTTCATGGTGCAATCCAAGCAACCAAGGCGTGCCTCTCAAGAAAAAGAAGAGGACCTCAAAGAGTGGAGCGACCTTCCTCGCCTTTCCACAGTGCCCTGTGATAAGGCCGGTAGCTCCTGTGATAAAAGATAAACGTAGACCCAACCATAATAAAAAAGTCCTTACCTGTAGATGTAGAACAATCTGACCTAAACCACGTTAGGGAGTATTTTTCTATCCCCTTCTCTGTCGAGATGAGATTGCCTCAAGCAATCTCGTATACCGTCCACTGCAAATAAGGGAGTAGTACATTTGGGTCCGTTGTCCGTGTCGACTAGCGCCAGAGCATGGAAGTTCTTACCTACGGGGCCCGTTTTCCCTTCTCCCTTTTTACTAATAAGTTGTTAATAGATACAACCGCCCACCGGCTGCATTCGCCTCTGGGGACGGGTTTTACATTACTGTTTTTCACGTGATTTGTAAAATCATTAAGGTAGAACCAAACTTGTCCATTTTTTGCCAACTCTTCACTATTTCAAGACATGGGGGACGCTCACCTCTCTCGGGCCCCGCAGGCGGGCGGAACATTTTACGTGGGTAAATGTTCTCGAAGGTTGGAACATCGTTGGCATTCCCTTTTGTGCTTTCTCTGAAAGGGACATGGATGACAAAGTTCCCAAGGCGCTGGTTCCTTTCTGAGAAGCGCAAGATAGGCCTAAATTTCCACCAATCACAGACCTTCACGCTATTAAAAAATCAGAGGGGATTTTTACGCATAAGACAAGATGTGAAGATCTTCTCACAAGGCGGGGTACCGAGAAAGGGTCTAATCCACGCATGTTAAGTTTGACTTATCTGGAAATCCCATCCCTTAGGTATATATACTAATTCTCTAACTTCTTCCCAACTTGCACTTTTCATATACTAATCCTAAAGCCTTGCTACGTAGTATATTTTCCTCAAGCACAAAAGCGAGACCGCTTCCCCAACATCGTTTCAAGGACACGCTGAAGCAGGGCCCATCACCTTGGGCAAGGTAAAAGCTGTCAATAGTGGCATCCTCGCCCCTTTCCACAACAGCCAGGTTACTCCCCGCCTTCTCCTGCAACAAACATTGCACACTCTTCTCCTATTCCAGTTGAATCGGATAATTCTTCTTTCTCTCCTCCAATATCGAACTTGGCCGATGAACTTCCTTCTTCTTCACGTCCTTCCAAGACCTTTCAAGGGTATTTCTCAAGGAAAGCAGTAAATGTGCCCAAGGTGCTCTAGCTTTCGATCCGTCTAAGGGCTTATATTCTCCTCCGGGCTGCCTGCCTACGACCCCAACGGGCCGTTGTGGTTTTTTACTCCGGAGTTTCTGGCACTACCCTACACACTACCAGGGGGTCAGCAAATATGTGAAGGCACCTCTTTCAAGAGTAACCTTCAGCCCTTTCAATGATGCGGTCTCTTTGCTCGAGGTTTTATGCCAAAGCATACTACCCCGATCCTTCCTGAGGTCTATGGCATTATACGCAAGCATTTGATCCAGATATCTTTTCTTTCTTTCCATCCTTAGTTTTATTTCGCCTCCAAATCTTTCATGCTGTAAAGTGCCCCTGCTTCGAGGGTTTATGCCAAGGATACTCTCACACTCCTGATCCTCTGGAGGTCTATGGAGATATATGCATGCATTTGATCCAGATATCTTTTCTTTCTTTCCATCCTTAGTTTTATTTCGCTTTCCTCTTCAACTATTTATCCTTTGCTCTGCTGTTTTTAGGTTGCCAATGCTGGTTTCGAGTTGGCGAGGAGGGCTGATTGCATTGGAGAGGAAAATAAGCACTCAAAGCCTGGGCGTTCCTTCTCGAGAAAACAAATTGGCCGAGGAAGTAATAATGCCTTCGCCGGGAGGTGTTGTCATGGCGTAAGGAGAGAGCTCGCGGAGAGCCAGCGAATCAATGTCCTCCTCAATACCTAGTGCCAAGGCTCACGAAGACTACAATGGGCTTCGCAAAGAAGTCGCAAGAAAGCGACCTCTCTCGCTGACGGTACCAAAGAGAGAGTTCGCTTTTGAGATCCGCATCACCTAACCGAGCTGGTATAAGGACGTCAGTTTACTTAAAGCTTCGCGAAACCCGTGAGGCCAAACGCTCAAGACGGTCGTTACTGGAGTGACGCCACAGCCAACATCCAAAGGAAACGGGTCACGCTGAAAACTTCAAACAATCGCAGCCTGAGAATGCCTTTCACGTTAGCTGAGCATTTCAAGAAGTCTCCCGAATTCCTTGACACCTTAGGAGCTAATGCTGCCTACGAGCCTTATAGCTTACGGGGAAGTACGCGATATATGATCATGACTTCCGCTCGATCATCGAGTCATGTGGACTACAACTCTTCTTTGTTCATGGAGCTCCTCGATGCCCCCCTCCAAAAGGAAGACACGGTGAAAGAGGGACGAAGGCACCTCCGGCTACGACGCCATTCCCAAAGCTTCCAATTTTATTTCTCTGCCTCTTCTTTTGTTCCACTGTCTTTACGTATCAGAACTCACTAACAATGTTTCCCTTATTCGGATATTGCTTTGTCTTATTTTGACTGTTGTTTATTTCGATTGTTTTAATATTTTTGTGCAATTGAATTTCATTTACTTCAATTGTTTAAACATTTTTGCAATTGAATTTACGTGTTGGTATATCCCTGGCCTATCAGAATAGTTGCCTTAGCAAAATAAGAGAGCTATTACAAACAAAGCCCTGGTGCATTTGTGGATATCTCCTCCGCATCCCGACTCATCTATGAGAGGGTCTCGAGTGTAATTTGAGAGAAAGACTGTCAAGGTTTATAGTCCTAGTTATACCTTAATCAGCCTACGAGCGATCAACTCGCTAGCCGACGGTCTTTTCTATCATAAGGAAAGATAATCGATTGGCACTTATGCATCGATTCACGATAACATAATACACATACATAAGATAAATTTTTGGGAATAACAACTATATTTATAATAGCCTTTGCTGGCTCAACGAATCATTTTGTTTTGCCTTACAAAATGTTGATATTCCGAATGCTATATAACTCTGAGCATTCAATTCTAAGATTACACTTAAATAGGTTCAGAAGCGAACCCACGATTAACAATAGAACTTGTTTAGCTCGAGGCGCGCCAGTCCTGGACCGGGTTTCGCCATCCATTTCTTCCAACTCATACCGGGCCTGTGAATGCGGGCTTTCATGATACTGTCGCTCCTTAATTAGGTCGAAGCTGTTTCACATCCTTCGATGGCTCACATGGAGTATAATTTTAGTACCCGGTCTCCCACGCAAAATTGGCGACCTTCAACCTCGCGATTATGCTAACGCAGCCACGAGGTGCTTATATTTCATGTGCTGGTGAACAAAAAGCTTTATCCCTATATTCATCAACGTTTAGTTATTCCTTCGTGAGTTTTGAATTTCATCGAACCCCTCGCTTCCATGTCAGAGGCTGCATCACTGGGAGTACAAAGCAGTGGCACTATAACACCATCGGGCAATTACTCTATCCATACACTAAACTAAAGTGGGAGTCTCACCAGAAGCCAAGCGTAGTTCAAACAGACCATAACACCGTCAAGTACTCCTCTATCCAAGATCCCCAGATGCCTCTACTCGTAACCAAATTCTTTTTGATCCCTTTGAATATGGTTCGATTCATTACTTCCACTTGGCCATTTGCTTGGGGATAGTACATAGGGGCGAATCGTTGTTTATGTCGTATTTCTTTCAAAATTGGCAGTGGCAGAAATGGGCCGGACCAGCTACGTTGAGATACCGTGATCCGTGGATACCAAACGCAGTTAAGACTTGTTTCCATAGAAACCGCACCATGTCATCCCCTTTGATCTTCGCTAGCGGAGAAGCTTCCACTCATTTGTTAAAATAGTCCACTGCTACCACCAATGCACTACGCCGATCCTTTAGCTCGCGCTTCCCATTCAAGTCTATTCCCTTGCCACGGCGAATGGAACGGGCCGACATAATATCGTGGTTGAGATTGTCAGGAATATTCCATTTCTCGCACGCTTCATTTCGATCAAGTTCACGAATCTTTAACTACGGCGTAATAAAACCCACATGTAAAGTTACCTGTGATCTTCCACCAATATGGCTGCCACACCATCCAGTCAGGTACTTCATATAACACCTTTTGAATATTTTCGATATGTATAAAGAAGAAGGGTCCCTCAAAGCACTTTCGATAACCCGGCCTCAAGGCTACGCAAAACTCGGGAGACTTCTTTGTTGAATTTTCTCTTGGTTCGCGAAACCGTTGTGTACTCCTCCCCTGTAATAATCAAGCAGGTCCTCCAATCGGATTTCTAGGACGGCCTTTGCTGTGTGTTTCTTCAGGCCCATCGTCTCGAACCTCAACGTGAAACCTCTTTCGTACTCATCATAATAAACAAGGCAATTTGACACCGGGTCCACTTATTCATTTCAAGGTGGTAATGTGGTTCAAAGACGATGCTGGGCGAAGCCTCATGCCAAGGTCAAGGCCTTAGCTGGGTATTTTGGCGAGGGACTCATTCTCGATCCCACAAGCGCCCCTCATCTCGGGTCCATCATCGCTTGGGAATCTCAGCACTGTGACTTAACCAATACCCTGGCATCATGACTATCTCACTGCCACTGTGAGCTTCATACTCAAATTTCGTTTATTTGTGGTCTCAAGTTGGTGCTCGAGGCATATTCCATTTCTCTATCCTATCAAGTAACATAGATCGCAGTCCCGCTCTCACCCTCGCTATTTTTTGGCTCCATCTACGTATTGCTGGTCCATTCAAGGCCAATTTACTCCTCCCTTCTGCCACTAACTGCCGGTGGTCTCGCTCGTACCATGAAGTCATGAGAGCTCGACTTCACGTCCGGCTCATAAGATATGTCAAACTCGCCAATTCAATCGTCCATGTCGTCAGCTACGGTAGAGGGCCGATCAAGATCCTTTAGGGCCGGGATCTGCGGATCACCTTTATACAACGGGCCTCAAAAATATATCTCGAGCTTTCTCGCTGAGATTGCATCGCGAACGCAAAACTTATCAATTGTCGGTATTTGTCCTCAAACATGTCAACACGGCTCACATAATAGATGGACTTTCGGTCACTGCTTCCTGGGACTAGCACGCTACCATCAGCCTCAAACTCGCTATACCGGCAGCTCTTCCATCGGGTTCGGCCGTGATAACAACTTTGGTGACCCTAAATATTCTTTCAATTCACGGGAGGTACTGAATAATACCTTCATCCCAAATGGGAAAAGATTTCTTCTGAGGTCTTCGCCTCAAGTTCTTAAAGAAACGGAAGGTTCCGCTCTCCGATTCTAGACGAAGTCGACTCAAGTGCCGCGAAGAACCCGTCAACTTTTGAATATCCTTATAGCTCTCTGGCGGCTTCATGTCTGTGGGCGCTCACTTGTCGGAGTTTGATCTGACGCCTTTCGCCGATCATATCCCAGAATTTCCCGTTGACTCAAACGAGCACTTTTCAAGATTTATTTCAAGAATTTAAGCACAGCATAGTCAAGTCAATTGCCTCCATCGTGCTTTCCCAAATCGTGTCTCTCCTTCTCGCTTTTTACCAACATATAGTCTACATAAATCTCCATATTTCTCCCTATTTGATTTTAAGTATTATTACGCTACTATTATTCGTATATACTACAGTTTTAGCCCGAAGGGCATGATTTTCCAACAAACAGTTTAGCCTCTGTAAAGCCTCGCCCTCTCGGCAAAGATATCGACCGGTGATATCCCTTTGGACGTGATCCATGAAATCAAAGACTTATGCCTCAAGGCCGCCATCCACCAATCTGGCAAGGTGCGTACAGTAAGCCTCGTATAAGCTTTGTATTTAAGCTTGCAAAGTCGGCGCTATTATCCTCCATTCGTCAGTTAGATTTTTTCAAGAATACCACGTTGGCTATCCATTCGAATCAGAAGTTCACGATGCATTCTGCCTTCAGCAGCTTCATCAAATCAGACGCTAAATTCTTCATCGCCGGTTTGCTTTCTACTTAATAGGGACGAACATCGAATCCACACGTAATCCACATGACGCCACTGGGGTCTACACTTACGCTCGGGCCCATGTAATACATCTTGAAATTCTGATTACGAGACCGCTTCTCTACGAAGATTATCCATTGCTCCCACTCACACTGCTTCGCTTGCGTCAGAATGGAAATTTTCTACCTCTTTGCAATGGTATCGGCCGCTTCGATTTTTCTTTCTTTCCTTTGCGAAGTTATTTTCTCCTCTTCGTTTCCTACCTGTTTTATCTCGAAGTTGATTTTCCTCAAATAAATGCTTTCCACTTCTTCTATCATTAAGCTTGTTTCACTGGGAACTGAGGTTGCAATATATCCTGCCTCTTCGCTCTACAAGTTTTACCTCTTATGCCCTCCCTCATTGGGAATTTCACTAAATGCAAAGTGAGTAGAAACTATCAGCCTCTCATGCTAAGATTGATCTCCCAATCACCATTGTATGTAAGAATCATCTTATCATCACTACGAACTGGCTTTGATTGTTAGAATGAGTCCCCGTCCCTTAATCGTCAAGTCAAGCATGGCGATTCTAAAGTGGTGTACTACGACTGTGAATCCTCGTCAATGAAATACTGTCAGACGTGATCGCTAGATAGTCAAGCTTTGTCGAAAGTGCTAACGTATGGGTGATGTCTCATGGAATCAACCAAAGATCCTTTCCATCGTAAAGTTCAAGTATTAGCGTATATGACGACTGGCCATCATGGTGGAGCTCAAATCTCTAATCATTGCCGAGAACAATATTGCTCAGCTTCACGACTGGGCTCTGGCCAGTATCAGACACTTCCGCCGAGAATAGTTCTTTTCGAGTATTTTCTCGGAATCACCTTCTCCATTTATTTTCCCCTAAGATGATTTCACCGGCCTGCAATCTATGAGGGGAGGTTGTTTATCGCGGCGTTCATGTCGCGATCAAGGTCGCAGGGTGATCATATCTCGCCTCAAGGCCCTCCCTTTCTCTTGGCCTTACAAACTCCTGGCTAAGTAACCTTGCTCGATTAGCTTCTCTATCTCCTTCAAAATTCTACATTCATCGGGTATCATGATCGCTGCTCTCAATAGTATTCAATAATACTTCTATTCTTTCCTCTTTCCCCGCGCATCGAAATGGTTCAAAAGAGGTTCTTGTTCCGAACTCGAGAACATTCTAAGCGACTCTCAAGCGGGTTCGCCCGGCCGTTATACTCGGGCTCGCTGATTAAATCGTACTCCAGGCCTCGGGAAGCAGCAAGGGAACGAGTCTTTTCGAGAGGATTGCCCCCTGCCTCGTCAGATTTCCCTGCACTGGGGTCTTCGTGACCTGGGTCTTCCTTCTTCAACACCGTTCTCTTAAGGTCAATTATCACTGGCTTTTAAGCTCCTCCAGCCGATGCTGCTTAACCTCTTTAGTTAACGATCTTCTAGAGTAGAAGTTTTTAGCAACGAAAATTTTTTAAGCTTCTCCTATGTAGTCCATTAAAAACGCGGATATGCTTTTACCTCGCTGCCTACAGCCGGTGACGCTGGCAGCAGGTCATCGTATCGCTGCAGGACAGCTTCTCAACGACCTATCTGGCTCGCTTATCATTCATCGCATAAGCGTTTCATCTTGCATGGTTCGATAGCAGCCCAAACTTGGCCAAGGCGTCCGCCGTGGCCCCATACACATTTTGTGGGCGCCGGTACAACCAGGCTTTTTCATGAGGGTCAAGCAGAACACCTTGCATATACGTCCGGATTACAGTTATTTAGGTGTCAGCGATGCCCATTTCCATCGTAACAAGTTGAATTGCTGAGTTTAAATCGCTGTGCGCGATTCTATCCAACCGGTCGACAACGGTATCTTTGTCAAGGCTGCCGACATGCTGAGTTCACCGGGGACGACTGAGGCCATCATCTTCTTTCATCATTTAATTGTTGCTGTGGCACAAGATAACCGGGTCCACTGAGGCGCAGCACCCGGCGTGTCATGACTGGCTTTTGCGCTCTTTCAAGTACCTGCCGAGCGCCGCTGACTCGGCCCTCGGGGGCGTGGCACTCTTCGTGCCTGCCATAATGGGTCTCGGGATTTAGACTCGCCGTACTCGGGTGCACTCCGCTCTGTTCTACGATGCCCGCTCTCGCAGTCGTCATGGAATATAGTTTCGACTTTCAAGGCTGGGTAATTAGCCTACAGCACTGCATTTAGTTCTTGTCAGTTTGTCCGCATATATTTTTGAATGATCTTTGTCTCTATAGACTTAAGCGCCAAATCTCAAGCGACAAGTTTAAGGATCGCTAGCTCTCGGTATGCTTCGTTGGAAACCCATGCTGCCACTATCTCGAACTTTCCTTAGAGTATGCCATGAGTCGATATGATTCGCTTGGTAAGTGTCCGATATATCCCGCCGCCACAAACATCGTGACAGGAGCGAGGCGGTCCGCCATGGGTATCTAAACCGTGGGCCACAGATTCATGATAATTCGACGAATGTGGAGCATTTAAGAGGGTAGTAAATACGTAGTACAAAGTGGTACCTCAACTGTACACGCTATGACTACGCAGATAATCTCGAATTTAACGCGAGTATTTTGGGCAGGGTAGTAAATACGTAGAAGACAAATGGCATTACCTTTAATGAAGTGAATGTTGGGATATTTATAAAGGATCTAAAAAGACCCCTCTACCTACTGGGGTGCCATCGGTGCTGGATACGTCTCCACTAGATAACCCAAGGAAGCCTTTTAGTTTGACCTAGGTCTATGGGCCTAAGACAATTATTCCCTTCTTGGGCCCACCAATAAAATAATGTGATTACATCATTGCCCCTCGATTCTTGGGTATAAAGTCATGGAAAAGACATTCAAAAGACACTTTTTTAATGGATGAATACCCAGGAATTGATTTCAAATTCATCAAGCACTTAATACTCTTGTGGGATACTCCAAATTACACGTGTACGCTGCGTCTATACGTGATCAAGCGAAAATGGCGGTCAGGAGACCTAAAGCCAAAAACGGCTATAAAAGGTGAGTATGTACTTTCACATTTCCCTCTTCTTCCAAATTTTATTTCCTATTTAAGCAAATAAATTTCGGCTCTTCCTATCCCCTTCTTCACCACAAAACCCTCCAAAATCCTTACCCTCAGAAAGTATAGATCAAAATAGAGAGAGGAGACATACCGCAATCATGACACTTGTTTTGAATATCAGTGGAGATATAAAAACCCAGAAGATATCATATAGAAAAGCACTGCACAGAAGTATTGTGGCGACCTATGAAGAAACAAGTTATTATATCATGTTACAGACAGTCAATAAGGCGACAAACTGTTGAATGTTGATTGTACTATATGTTACCTTGATATTTGGTAACTGAGCCAACTGTAAGACTGTTATCATCAAACATATACCCTGGAAAATAAATATGTTTCCATTTTTACTTAAATAACAATTATGAAATATTCAACCTGAACGAGATTGTGAAGACATATAATTAGTCTACAGTCTACACCAAACATCAGCCTTCTCCTCCAAACAGTATACGATACATATATTTTTGGACCGACATATAGTTGAAATTAACATGATTGGATTATGTTACTTGCTTGGTGAAGACTCAAATAGTACTTTTAAAAAGTGGTTTCCTGAGAGGCCTTTTTGGTGAAGGATTGATTGACTCGGAGTGATCTACTAAAGACCATGACAATTGAAGAGGTTTATGAGAAAACATTACTGATCACACTTCACCACTGAATAATATAAAAGGTTATATGAATAGTTTTTGTGACCGTCTTAACAAAAGTTTGAGACTTTTGAGTCTATATGCGTTTATTTGAATTTTAAAACTGACTGATTTAAACTATGTTCATCACTGTACACTAATACTTCAATTACATTTTTAAATTTTAAAAAAGAAAGGCAACCCTCCCATTTAAATTAGGAAGGTGAGAGTATAACTTAACCAAAAAATTAAAATTATACAGACCAATTCATTATGTTATATACCCTCCTTGCATAAAGATTTTTTTCACTCTTTTCACTTGCCATAATTTATCTCATTTGACCACTGTTCATATGTATTTTAGTAAATAAGTCAACTTTAATTAGTATTTAAATATGCCATTTCTAAATTTTAAAAAAAAGCCAAACTGTATAATCTTTCCTAGAGAGGAGGGGTAATTAGTAGTGGAGGCTTTGTAAAAAAGAAATGAATGCAATATCATTAAGAAAATGGAAAAATATAATGCTACTTACAAGTACATCTTGGCCGAAATATGAGAACGACTCTTTCCGAGTAGCAATCCAGAAAATGGCAAATGCTATGCACCCCAGTAAGACAGATAGAGATAGAACAGAAGTCTTTCCAACAAGTGGCAACATCAGAGTCTTATAAGCACAACCCTTGCATTTGCTTATTGAAGGAAACAGAATAGCAAAAAAACATATATATAAGATCACAAAGATTTACTAACTCAAAACATAAGAAATCAAAAGAATAAAACGGTATACCTTTCAATCAGAGATACTATACAGTTATGCATTCCCTGAAAAAGAATACAATTAGAGTAGAGTAAAAAGAGAATGAGCATCAAAATATAATCAAATGCCAAATAATTTATGATCCTGAATGCAGCCAATAGATATGCATTTGTAGAATACTCAATAGGAAAGGAATGAAAGCAGTCATAACAATATAAAATACCTGAACACCTCCAATGCTGAAAATGATAATCAATATCCACACAAACCAAGATGACATAAAAAAATACAGCAACACTAGAAATGAGGATGCTGTAATGATAAAAAATATTGCACTTTTTGCGGTAAGACTGACGATTTCCATTTCATCATCCTTGGCTGTTCTGGATTCCTAAAAGTGAAACACAGTTGATTTAGAAGATATTGTAATACATCATAACAGAACTTACTTCATTAAACATTGAGCAAAAAAAGATGCCACTTCTAGAAATGTCAAATTTAGAGTCGGCTGAAATTTGCAAAATGTTAAACCTTCAAATACCCAGGACCCTTATGTAATTTTGAATAGATTGATATGTAATTTAAAAAAACTGGTGATCAAGACCGGACTTTTTGATAGACATAAGTGGTAGAATAAATCTATTTTCCCTATTATTACACAAATACTTTTAGAAAGTAGCCATTCAAATGAAACGAAGGAAGTAGAGAATTTTTGTATTCAGACATGATTATATTCAGAATATGCTCTAACCTTAGGAGACATTTCATCATAGGACTCAATTTTTGGTTCGGATGCAGATGCAGTGATCTCTGACCAAAAAGAGGCACATACAACTGTTCCAGTTGCCATCAGCCATAAAAATACTACAGAGAAAGCCAGAATGGGACGGTCTGGCGAATATAAAAGAAGTTCCACTGTCTCATGAAAAAGATAAGTTAGCACTACCATGGAGTTTAATTGCAATGCAATCAGGACAATTACAGGAAGAGTAAGTGCAGGGTAACAAGTGGGTTGCAGAAAGCATGAGAAAGTAAAAGGAAAGAAATAAGATCTCAATATATCAAATAATGCATAATTTTCCTAACTTAATTGAGGAATTGGGGGCCGTCTTCGGTACATGTGGACTCCTCACTTGACTGCCTCGTGCAGGAATACAATATAATTCCCATATGCAAGACAGGCCACAAACATGTAGGCAACACAGAAAATACTTTTCCATGAAGTCTGTTCAGACTCACTACTATTTTATGATATTTCCCATGCTAAGAATGTGTACAAATCGAGTTTGCAGAAAGCGATGTAATTTTATCAACGGCTACATTAACATGATGCCTCAACAACCGAGATAATAATACCATGATTTACAAGATTTGATAAATTCTAAATTATAGGTTCAAAGACAAAGATAATTCTTGGATGTTAACAGATGAACAATTACAGATCAGGGCATCTTATCTGATAAATTCAGAGTAAGTTCAATATTACAGAAAGAAAACCCACAAACATGCTATGGCATGTTAAAAAAAGGAGGATAGAAAGGTTCATTTTGTCCTGAACAACTGAATAGAAACGTCAAAGAAAGCAAAAACACAATGCAGCTAAGACCAAAAGGTAGCTAATAGGGTACCGACTTGGGAACCTTCAAGAAACAAAGAAGAGATTTAGGCTCAAACCTAAACTAAGTTCATGAAGCCAACTGTACTCTCTAAATATTACAATAAACATAAACCCTGGATTATCCTAGCAGGTTATGGCATATTTTGCCAACATTCCTTGTCAGACCAAAAAGCCCCTTTTTTTATTCTTCCAATTATAGCACGCATAAAAATGATAAAATGATGATAGTATCAGATGCTCACCTTTCTGTCCAAAAGCAAAAGATTTATGTATACTTTCTGCTCCAGACTTATCAATTAACATAACAGGAATTGTGATGTTATTATCACTAGAACAACTCATGTTCAAAGACCCTGGTGAAAGAATGACAGAACCATTTTATTTTAGTCACCAGACAAACAATCAAGCCAGAAGAAAAAACACTGATCATCTTTCCTTTATAGGGAATGTCAAAATCCACATATACCAAGTACATTACAAAAATACTCAACCTTCTTCAGTGTTGATCACCACTATAGCAGTTGCACCACCTGCTTGTGCAATCCTAGCCTTCTCTATAAATTCACATTCACCCCGAAGAACCAACCCAATAGTTCCTGATAGCTACAAAATGGTAGAATTTAAACACTTAAAAAAATAAAAATAAAAAATCTACAATTCTATATAAAAAAAGTATTCTGACTTGAAAGAAGTCATACGGTACACAAAAGTTACAAATTATATTCAGGAGGTAATATCTAAAAAATTGTAAGATACTCAGAACTGGAGAGTCAGAGTGCATTTCTGATGCTAATGAATCCTTACACAGCAACACCATCTGAATTTGACAAATATTATGGCTCATAATCAATAGCGGAAAACTGAAATTGTACCTTTGTTGTAGAAGGAGCACATCCATTCGGAGGTTCTGCATAAGTTGCTGGAAGTCTCTTGGCGCTATCAATGCTGGTCGGAAATCGTGAGCCAAATGAAGCGCTTAATCCAAATAAGTCCTCTTCTTTACCATTAGCCCACTTCTTAACCATTATCTGGTGGGAAAGTCAGTGATTACTATTACATTAGTCTAAAAAACAGCCCCGTATAACTTTCCTCGTTGCCAGATAATGTTCACTAAGCATACTTAGGACATATTTTGAGTAACTCCTGAACATCCATAATCAAGCACATTGAACTCTAATCATACACCACTACAAAACATCATCAAACAAAACAAAAAAGATTCCTAGGGATCATAATTTGCAAATGAATATTAAAATCCAAATCTTCCCTCCTTTTTTTTTAGTTGTCGTTCTAGCCATTTGTATACAAATTAATAAAATAAAAAAATAGTAAAAAAAAACACATTAAAAATGTAGAATTACAATTATTTGAAATGATATCATTGGTTGGTTGATAATTTAATAAGAAAAAGTAGTCAAAAAGTACGTTGAAAATATATAATTATAATTTTCTATGCTAAACTGACAAGTATTTCGAAACAAAAAATTTAAACAAGGACGACAACTTAAAAAATAACGGAGTGAGTACTAAATATACTACCTCTACCGATTGTCCGGTTTAATTTTCAATAGTGAAAATTGACAAACTTTGTAGCACACATGATACAACATTCATTTGAATCAAAATTATCATATTAATAGAAAATTACATTTGGTATAATTTTAAACAAATATTATAAAATATATACTACGTATTAAAATACTTGAGAATTCAAAATTTGAAAAGTTAATCATCGAAATATAAAACTGCGGAAACATTTTGGGGTCGAGTTAGTTTCAAATTTCCAGATATTACCAACATTTACGTAAGTTTCCTTATTTTTTTTTTTCATATTGAGCGATGATATTAGTTAGAGGTGAAGTGTAATTGCCATTATGCTACACATTCTTATAAACGTTTACGTAAGTTGACGCCAATTTAATAAAATCAAACACAATATTCAACATTAAATCCAATTTAATACTTAAATTAAGTACATTATACAATGTATTTTGTAAAACACATGGAGTAATAAGATGACGAAGAAAACAATTGAAATAGAGAAAGATATTTTACATCTCGGAAAGGGTTGCGACACGTGGCAGGAAGAGATTGGTTAGCAGGTTTTTCAATGTCTTTGTTGCCGCCGGCTGAGATTGTTAACAAAAATTGAAACAAAATCACCAAACCTAACAATGCGTTGACACATGATGATGATACCATCTTGAATATTATTTAATTATGTACAAATACATGCAAATAATTTGATTTGTTATTATGATAAAAAGAGTCTCATGATTAAGGGGGGTAGAGTTGAGTTTTGGATCAAAGATCATGAAATGGTCAGTTTATCTCTGTTCTTTTTTCGAGCTTTTGATTGGAGATGGAGGGAAATGAGAATACACACCGTTAACCTTTTTTTTTTAATTTTTTTTTTTTGGTAAAAAGGTTGATTTTATTAATAATAGAAGATTACAGCCTTCATCGAGGGTAAACCCTCGGACAACATTAAAGAAAGCGAAACTAATGGAACAAAGCTAATACAAATTAGTCAAAAAAAAATACTATTACCAAGTCTAACTAAACAAATGCTCCACCCGCCTTAGTCCCTTTAACATCCCTCCAAAAACATGCTTTATCATGCACAATAGACACAATCTTGTGGAACAATAAATCTGCACTAACAGGAACACCTACAAACACTCTCGAGTTACTCTCTTGCCAAATGACATAAACAATACCACCTGCATCACCCTTTTCCCCAACGACTTGCCTCTGAGATTATCAATACACCACTGCCTCTCAATCTGCCAAACAGAGGTCCCCTATAAGTCTTGGCTTGAAGAAATCAAATCTGGAGATGAAGGACAAAGGAAAACAATATCCCGGCTCTCAAACACTGAAAGCAAAACACACAACCGTAACTATCCCGCATTCCCCCATCTAACAAGTCTATCCCTTGTACGAAGTTTATAATGAAATAGCATCCAAGTAACAACCTCATGCCTCGGAATACCATTCCTACCCATCCATTTAATCAGTGCGCCTCGGCCCTCTATGCCTGCCTCCCACACACTCCTTATTAAAATGCACCATCCTACTACCATTCCTCACATACATCCTACCAACAAAAAAAAGACACAAGATTAGCCTCAGAAACTAACCTCAAAATCATCGGAGTTTGCCTCCTTGAACTTGGCAGCCTCATGGGGAGTGCATCTCTCAATGTGATATTGCTTGCAAGCTGGATGCTAGCCCTCTCCTGACAGCTAAGGACATTCCAAATAGGACCCAAAGAGCACCAATTATCATGCCAGAAAGACACTACCCTTGACAATTATGTAATACTTTCTATCTTGGAATAAGTGACCTGACTTTAAGAATTTTCTTCCGTAACTAGGGATCTTTTGTCCTTCTTCTTGTAACCTCAAATCAAACCTTCCTCAACCCGACACAATATGCACCCATTGCACTCCACAAAGCCCTTCCTAAAGCAATATTCCACAAGAGTTTACACAAACATACTTCCTTCCAATCAAACATACTCTTGAAGTCTAAGCCACCTTCAGCCAAGGGTAGACAAGCAAGGTACCAAGATATCTTAGCTCAGAAGTGACCTCCCGCTTGCCACTCCAAAGAAAGGTCCTCACTGCCTCTCAACCTCTACTAAAAGGAATAACACTAAAAATTTTGAATATCAAAGATGAGGACCTAATAAAGTTGTTACAAATTTCAATTCAAATACTACTTTTAAAGTAATTTGTAAACAAATGTGAAATGGGCTAAAATATTAACGCCCCTTTAACAACAATGTTTGATTTGATATATGAAACGCAATGCAAATACAAATCAAGCAAACAATATAATTTAAACAATGCGTGAAATAAACAATTAGTTAATTTGATCAAATCTATTACGGAGATATAAAAAACACAAATTTAATTAATCTTTATGTTTTGAACAATTATATGCTAGCATACATAATTAATATCACATTCAAGCATATAATAGAATCCTAACAATTCTATCATATAAATAATATAAACAATAAAGTAAAGAGTAGGGAAAGAAGATGCAAACTCGACACTCAGTATTTTACGAGGTTCACTTTACATCCTCGATCCAAGGCTTCCCACCTTAGGGCTTTCACTCAGAAATCCAATTAGCTCTACTCTTTTTCAAAAGTTGCAAGTCCAAACCAACGCATAACTCTTAACCCTCGTTAAGAATCCAAGCCGCAACCTAGATTTCAAATCTAGTCTACCAAGACAACCCAAGGAATCTCCCTGATTTCAACCCAATCCTAAGTCGGAGATGCTACCTCGAGCACTCTATATCCTATTGCTTACACTGCCTCAACACTATGACAATCTCCTCTTTATTCCTAGCTTCTGAGTAAGCCTCATAACACCCTCGACCCTCGCTCTAGTGAAGATCAAATCATAACTTAATAGGATATCTCTTTATAGAAATATAGATGGTTGTTTTATCCCAATCTAAAATGCTCCTCAAGGAGCTACAATTGGATTACAAATATTTAGCACAACTTACAAATCCTTAATTGAGTAGATTAATTAAAGCTTGTATGAACTCCTTGTTGAGTAGATATGATATTGAAGCTTGTTTGAATCTCTGAATATAAATGTTTATATCTTGAGATGACAAATTCCTCTTGATCAATTTATCAAACACTTTGTATGCTCCTTCTTTAGCCTTTAATCTCTTTGAAAGTTATGAATCAAACCAAACTAAAATTCTTTTCAATAATCTAATTGAAGCATAATCTATGAGAGTCTTAATGTTTCAAAATGAGAGATTTTATTCTTAGATTGTTGTAAAAATATAGCGAAAAGGTTTGGGAATCAAATGGAATTCAATGGGGGTTAAATGAGTGATAAAATGGAGTTCAAACGGTCAAAAAACGGCTATTTTCGGAACCCCATCGAGAGCAGGGGGTCTCAATGGGGTACTTAAGGCACCCACTAGCATTTTACACGAGACTTCATCGAGAGCATATGGTCATTTATGGACCAACTAAAAACATAATTTCAAGCTGGCTAAAACTCCGATTTTGACGATTCAAAATGTTAAGTTTTTCAAACCCTTTAAGAAAAATGAGATCAAACTTAAGTAACTTCTTATTTTGACAAATATCATTTGAAGATATAAATATTTTGATAAACGTTTTGTCAAAGATACTTATTTAAGAGTTTCAATCAAATCAAAGAAAAGCTACAAAGGTTTAAACCATGATTTTTACTCTGCCCGCTTGTTTTCAAAGCTCAGTCTCTTCCGATCTTGACTTTTGTTATCTCTTCATTAGTTCTGGTCCTTTCATGACCGTGAATGATCGACTTACCTCTTCAACATCATTATTTTAAGCTTTCCAAGTTCTCAATGAGTTGATCTTACTTACTTGATATGACTATTCACATGTTATAGTAAATCAATATTTTAAGAATTTCACAAAATAGCCAGATTTGACTGGTGAATTCAATACCACAAAGAGAGAAAGTGTCTCCCCACACTCAAAACTCCCATATCCGCTAAAGTCAAAAGAATCATATCGTCAACAAAGCTCATGTGGGTAATCCCCAATTCCTGACCCTTAGGATGAAAAATAAAACTAGGATTCCCACTAGGCTTCATCATAAGGCCATTAAATATTTCCAAGACTAAGATAAACAGATAAGAAGAAATAGGATCTCCTTGTTGAAGCCCCCTACTGCTAGCAAACTATCCTTTCAAAGTGTCATTGAGGTTGATAAAGAAATGAGCCCTGGTAATGCAACTCTGCAACAAGAAGATGAATCGTTGTGGAAAACCCATAGCCTCCATACCTATCCAAAGACTCTCCCATTTCACCATGTCATATGCTTTTTGTAAATCAACTTTAATAGCAACCTTAGGCACTCCATCCTCTTTATGATAACCTGTACCAACTCTTACAACATCAACACACTATCACTAATACACTTCCCACGAATGAACGCAAACTAAGAAGGAGACACCAAATCCTGCATAAGCCCATTCATCCTACTCATAAGGATCCTAGTGATAGCCTTATAAAAACTATTACAACAAGAGATAGGTCTATAGTCCTTAACATTTCTAGGATGATCCATCTTAGGAATCAGTGATAAAATGAAAGATTCAGTGGTTTTGATACCGCTCACGGAGATTGCCGATGGCTAGTCGGTGAATCGAGATGGCATTTGGGTGGTCGAACTCGGGACCATCGCTGATCCGCTGCGGAAGATGATCCGACGGCTGGGATCGTTTTGATCCAACGGCTGCAATTAATTATGTACTCAAATTAGTTAGTTAGCTGATGTGTATTAGTTAGTTAGCTGATGTGTAGGTTAGTTGAGTTGTGATTGGACCATGTGTATAAATAGGACCAGAATGTAAAAGTTAATTTTGTAGGGGAATTAATCAATATGACAAATATTTTTCCTGCAAGTTTTCTTTTTTCAAATTTCTTTTCCCAATTTGGATTTGTTAAGAACCCTAATTTGCAATCGATCAAATCAACTCAATTGGAGAACAATTGAGCTTTGTAAGATAATTCCGCTACGTTTTTCATGGTATCAGAGCTACAGGAAGGAGCATTGGTTTGTTTAATTCCAGAATTGTAGTTTTTGACTTTGTCCCAAAATATTTGTCCAGTTTCGAAATTTTCTGAAATATGGAAGATCATGGAATTCTGTTTGAGCAAATGCAGGAAGCAGCTCAAAAATCAAGAAGCAAGATATCCTATTATTTTTAGTATAGCTCGATCACTCAAACTTGGATTTTTCATAAGCGATCCTTTAACCGAACATAACTATATCTCGTGGAGTAGGGCGATGATGACAGCCCTAGAAGCCAGAGATAAACTAGGATTTTTGAGTGGTGAAATTGAAGAACCTGAAGTGAATAGTGTGAGGCACAAACAGTGGAGGAAAGTAAACTCTACACTAATTTCATGGATTTTGAACTCAATGACAAAGGACATAGCTAGAGGTTTTGCCTTTGCTACTGAGGCAACCAGTTTATGGGAGGAAGTAAAAGAGAGGTTTGGAGTGTGTAATGGACCTCGATTGTATGAATTATGGTTGGCTCATTTTATTCGGCCAAGCAAGGGAATATCTTGTAGCAGGGCATTATAACAAGATAAAAAGGTTGTGGGATGAACTATTGTGTTTAAAGCCTGGGACTGGGGGAGCAGATGGTGAGGAGAGAGTTATGCAGTTTTTAATGGGATTAAATGAGGACTATGATAATATCAGAAATCAGATTCTTACTATGGATCCTATCCCTACTGTGTCTAAGTCCTATTCCATGGTGAGTAATGTAGAGAAACAAAGAAAGGTGCATCATATGGTCATAGACTCAGCAGATAACATGGCATTATCAGTGCAAACGGCACAAGGTTTTAAACCAGCAAGTCAGACTACTCAAGGTTACATGAGAAACTATAAGCCTGTGGTGAAATGTGAGTATTGTGGGAAGCCTGGTCATGTTAAGGCTGGGTGCTATAGGCTGATAGGATTCCCAAATCAGCTAAAGAAGACAGGGAGTAGGTCTACTCCTGGTTACCAGAAAGGAAGGGTAAATGCTGTGTTTCATGAGGAAGGGATGCAGGGTAATCCACTGGCTTTAGATGAGGGAGGTGAGCAGAAGAATGCTCAGTTGCAGGAGCTGGTGGCCAATCTTGTGCAGCAGGAGATGGAAAAGGTGCAAAAAGGAAGGGAGAAGCCAGGCTTTGAGGTCAATCTGGCTCACTATCAAGATTTTGCAGGTAGTGTCCTTTCCCATGATATCAATAATGTGAGATTGTTAGAGGGAGAGTCTTGGATACTGGATAGTGGTGCTTCAGTACATGTGTGCAGTGATCTTAAAGCTTTTGAATCTTATCATAGTGTTGATGCATTCACACCTGTTCACTTGCCTGATAATACAATAAAATCAGTTGAGTCTATAGGGATAGTGAATCTGTATGGTAAGATTGAGTTGTCTGACTGCCTTTACATCCCATCATTCAAATGTAATCTGTTATCTGTCAGCAGATTATCATCATCTTCTAGCATACATTTCATTTTCTTTCTTCATTTCTGTCTATTACAAGACTTTGAGGCCAAGAAGGTGCTTGGAGTTGCCAAAGAAATCAATGGCCTCTATGTACTGAACTCAAAGTCTTTTAGTATTCAAGAAGTATCAAAGTATGCTAGCATTCTGCAAAATGTTCCTTCTGATTCTGTTGTTCATGCAGTTAAAGTCTTTGATGCTAAGGTGTGGCACAATAGGTTAGGCCATACCTCAGAGGTAGTAATGCAGCATATGTTTCCTTTGAGTTCTGTAAATAGCATGAATAATATTCCTTGTGTTGTCTGTCCTCTTGCTAAGCAACAGAGACTATCTTTTAATAAAAGTGTTTCTTCTTCCAGTGATATTTTCCAGCTTGTTCATATTGATCTGTGGGGACCTTATAAGACACAAACTAGGACAGGCACAACCTATTTCTTGACCATTGTAGAAGACTACAGTAGAAGCACTTGGACTCTTTTGATATCAAGTAAGACACAAGTAGGTCCAATGATCAAACAATTCTTTGTGATGGTGCAAACACAGTTTGATAAAACCATCAAGACCATAAGAACAGATAATGGTACTGAATTTGTCAATCATGATATCATTAATTTCTTTACTAGCCATGGTATTTTGCACCAGAAATCTTGTCCCTATACTCCACATCAAAATGGCATAGTTGAGAGAAAGCATAAACACTTGTTGCAGACAGCTAGGGCTCTTATGTTTCAATCTAGCTTGCCTATACATTTCTGGGGAGATGCCATACTTGTTGCTACACATATCATAAATAGATTACCTTCTTCCAGTCTAGGGTGGAAGTCACCTTATGAACTTTTATATCACAAAACACCTGATTTGGAAACATTAAGAGTGTTTGGCTGCTTATGTTTTTTTTCTAATAACAATCCACATAAAACAAAATTTGATCAAAGAGCCTATCCTGGTGTTTTTGTAGGTTATCCCATGGATCAAAAGGGTTACAAAGTCTATGATTTTCATAGTAAAAGGGTCATTGTGTCTAGAGATGTCAGATTTTTTGAGCATCATTTCCCTTTTCATCCTGGCTTTGATAAGTCTCATCTTGTTGATGTTAAATCTCATGTTCCTTCTAGTGAACTCACTTGTCTTCCATGTGTGTCTACCACTCATGATCCTGTCATAGATGATATTGTCCAACCTGTCTCTGGCTCTGGTGATCCAAGTGGTGGCTTGAGCAATCACACACATTTGCACCATTCTGATATGCACATTGTTTCAGATGTGTCAGATTCTACACAAGAACACTTATCTGTTGATTCTTTTTCTGCTAGTGTTCCTTCAGCTATCCCTATTGTCACTAGACAGTCATCTAGAATCAAAACCACTCCTGTGTGGTTAAGTGATTATGTAGTGCATAATGTGGCTTTAGGTGATAATCCTATTCTTTACTCTGCTGCACACACTAGTTTTGTAGCACAATTATCTGTTATCAAGGAACCTCATTCTTACAATCAAGCAAAGTTGTTTCCTGAGTGGGTAGAAGCAATGCAGAGTGAGTTGGATGCCTTGGAGGCCAATGAGACCTGGGATGTTGTTTCTTTACCCTCTGGGCATAAGCCTATTGGGTGCAAGTGGGTGTACAGAGTGAAATGCAATCCTGATGGCAGTGTGAATAAGTACAAAGCTAGATTAGTAGCAAAGGGCTACAATCAAATTGAAGGGGTGGACTATTTTGATAGTTTTTCCCCTGTGGCAAAGACAGTGACAGTCAGGATGGTGCTTGCTTTGGCAGCTGTGAAAGGGTGGAAGTTGAACCAGCTTGACATTAATAATGCTTTCTTACATGGTTATCTGAATGAAGACATTTATATGACCTTGCCTCCTGGTTATCAGCTAGCAGCACCTTCACAGGTTTGCAAATTGAAGAGGTCACTTTATGGCCTGAAGCAGGCTTCCAGGCAATGGAATCAGGAGTTCACTTCTCAGATTTTGTCCTATGGTTTTACTCAGTCTCACCATGATAATTGTTTGTTTGTTATGAGTACATCTGATGTGTTTCTGGTGTTGATTGTTTATGTGGATGACATATTGCTCACAGGCAGTTCAGAGGAGGCAATGGAGAATGTAAAAAGGTTTCTTGATGAGCAGTTTACTATCAAGGACCTGGGTACTGCTAAATATTTTCTTGGCTTGGAAATTGCTAGATTCAGCAGGGCATGTTCTGTTACTCAGCAGAAATATATTAAGGATATTATTCAAGACATGAAAATGATGGATGCTAAAGCAGTAGTTACTCCTTTGGCATCAGATTGGCATCCACATGTTGAGGATTCTCATGTTTTGTCTGATCCGACCATATACAGAAGATTAGTAGGCAGGTTGTTGTACCTCAATTCTCCAGGCCGGATCTCACTTTTTCTGTTAACTTGTTAAGTCAGTTTATGCAGGCCCACAGAGGACCATTGGAGTGGTTAAGTATTTACTGACACACAATTCATGCTTGTATTGTGCTGCTAATACTGATCTTACCTTACATGCTTATTGCATGTACTGAGGCACTTGTCCTAATGAGATCTATTACTGGTTTCGGTAATGCTTGGGTCTTTTGTTTCTGGAAATCTAAGAAGCAAAGATACAAGAAGTCGATCCACTGCAGAGGCTGAGTATCGGAGTGCAGGCTGTGTGTGAGCTTAAGTGGATGTCTTATATTCTGCAGGATTTGTGTCAAGAGGTGTTGCTTCCTATCTCCTTGAAGTGTGACAATCGATCAGCTATTCATATTATTGAGAATCCAGTTTTTCATGAACGGACAAAACACATAGAAATGGATTGTCATCTCATTCGAGATCATTACAAGTCGGGTTTGTTGATCCAGTTTTTGTCTCTTCCAGAGCACAGTTGGCTGATGTGTTTACAAAAACATTACCGGGTTGTACCATGAGTGGTTTACTGGTCAAGATGGCCTTCTTCTCCTACCTCCATCTCGAGGGATGAAAGATCTGGTTTGATAGCTGATGATTTTATCACATTACTTGCGAATTGAAACGGCGCATGCAAGGTTGAACTCGACCATCGCTGATCCGCGTGAAGATGATCCGACGGCTGGGATCGTTTTGATCCAACGGCTGCAATTAATTATGTACTCAAATTAGTTAGTTAGCTGATGTGTATTAGTTAGTTAGCTGATGTGTTAGTAGAGTGGTGATTAAATATGTGTATAAATAGGGACCAGAATGTAAAAGCTAATTGTATAGGGAATTAATCAAATATATCAACATTCTTCCCAAGTTTTCTATTCAAATTTTTTTCCCCAATTTGATTTGCCAAGAACCCTAACTTCACAATCGATCAAATCAACTCAATTGGAGAACAATTGAGCTTTGTAAGATAATTCCGCTACGTTTTTCAGTAGTAGCATTAACAATGGTAGGGACATCTCCTGTGGCAAAAATATACTGAAAAGAGTCAAGGACATCATGGCAAATCTTATCCCGGTGCAACCTGTAAAACTAGACTCCCAAACCATCAGGTCCATGACTCTTGGCCACCTCCATACTAAAGAAAGATGCCTTAACCTCCTACATTATAGACTGAGCAACCAAAGCTTCAAAATCTTCAACAGGAACAAATCTCATAATGGAACTCCTAATGCCATCTTCTGTGATTCACCTGAAGGACCCTTACTAGTAAATAGGAACTCATAAAACTTGATAATCTTATCCTTCACAACAGGAGGCTCAGTGAACACCTGCCCCTCATCATCCATCAAGAGAGAAATCTAATGTCTATTTCGAGATGCTAGAATGGATCTATGGAAAAAAGAAGTGTTAAAATCCCCGTTGGCTAGACATCTCATCCTAGCCTTGCTTTTCAATAAATCCAACTCCGCTATGCTAACTCTAACTACTTCACACCTCAGATTCCTCTCCAGAAAAATAGTCCTAGTCAGCTATCCACCAAACATACTATACTGTTCCTTATCCAAAATCAGAGAACTGTTCCTTATTCATACAGCTCAACTCCTGCTTTGTAGCCTTCAATTTCCTTAACAAATAATAAAGAGGGGTACCACTATTATCCAAGATTTGCTAAATACCTCTCCATAAGATGGATGACCTTCCTAGAATGAGTGATACTTGAATTACCAACTGAGCATGATCCGAAATACCAGGCGGAAGACAGTGTACAGAACCTTGAGGAAGCTCTCTCAGCCATGCTTCATTGCAGAAAACATAATCAAGCTTTTGCACACTAGGATCTTTAACCTTCCAATTGAGACTCCAAGTGAAAGTACACCCATGACTAGTGACTTCAGTTACATCAATCTCTTCCTAACAGTCATTAAACCCCTTCATCGCCCGATAATTATCGGTTCCAGTCCGGATCCATTTTTTCATTCGAAAATATTATCGGTCCGGTTCCTCTATAGGACCGTAACCTACTGCATGTGCCCGTGTTATGGTGATATCTGACCGAACCGGACCGGTAACGACACTAAATCGGAGTAAATTTTCTACATCTACACTAATACTTCATATTGTTAGATACGAACTATAACTCAAATGCATATATCAACACCCAAACTCCTCTCGAGTCTAATATCTCTATGTAATTCAACACACAATCGAAAATATCAGCAATAACACCCATCTTTTATACGTGTTTCCCCTTCAAGGTACGCCCTGTCATTGAGAAATCAACTAGAAAGAACTCTCAGTGATTGTTACAAAGTCCTATCAAGCTAAGCTTCTCCAATCAGCAATACTTTATAATTTAGTATTCTCTCACGACAAATCTTACACTCTATGATTTAAATTTTTAAAATGATATACGATGATAAATCAAGTAGAGAACAACTCTATTGAATTTGGAACAAAAGGAATTTAGAGAGAAATTGGAATATTTTAGGATATAAAGAAAATTACGACCTAATCTTCCCTTTTTATGCCGGGCCAACCGCCTTCATCAAGACCTCCATCGAGACCCCGGTTCGATGACGGTCCGATGGCCTCGAATGCTTATACACGCATTCGCATAAGACGTAACGAGACCCCATCGTGACCTCGTGGCCCCGATGGCCCATACAGCCCCGCTTCCATTTCCAGGCATCGGCATCTCTATCGAGACCCCGGTCTCGGCGTTCGATCCTCGCATCTTCAAACACTCGAAATGCCTTCAACATCATCAATTCCACTTGAAGCCTTTTCAAATCACCGCTCTTCAAGACTTCCACTCGTTAAAGAAGACCTTCGAGCTACCCAAAGGTTAACTGAAGTCGAACACAACTTCAGTTTTCTCCTTGTTTACAACCTTTGTAAACATATCAGCCGGATTTCGATCTCCCAGAATCTTGTCAAGCTTCAGGACCCCATTCTCCAATACAGAACGTATGAAATGGAACCTCAGTCCTATGTGCTTTGTCCTCGCATGAAACACGGGATTTTTAGCCAGATAAATCGCACTCTGACTATCACAGTACAAGGTGTTACATCCATGCTCAAGATTCAGTTCTTTCAAGAAAAAGTCTACAAAACTGCATCATTCTTTCACTCAAGCTTCCGCCATAGCAACATATTCTGCCTCACAACTAGACAATGCTACTATTGGTTGCAACTTCGATCTCCAGCTAATAGCAGTACCCCCAAACGTGAATACATATCCACTAGTAGACTTTCTACTATCAACATCACCACCAAGCACAAAGATCTACATATCCCACTAACCCCATTTCAGATTTTACTTGAAACATATGATTTTCAAAGATTACCATTCGTATCTCAAAATCCACTTCACAGCTTCCCAATGTTCTCTCCCTGGGTTAGACATATATCTACTGACAACTCCCACAGCATGTGCAATATCAGGTCTAGTGCACACCATAGCATACATAAGACTACCTACTGCAGAAGCATAAGGCACCTTATCCATATACTCTAAATCATCTTCAGTCTCAGGTGAATGTTGTACTGATAATTGAAAATGAGCAGCTAACGGGGTACTTTTACAGTGCTTTGCATCCAAAGATGTTGAATTGTTTATCACCTTCTTCGTATTCTTTCTTTTGTGTCAATCTCAGAGAATCTCGACTTCATTATTCTCATTCCTTTAATTTGTCATTGACCTAGGTCTTCATCTAAATACCACCGACAACTCTTTCTTCAACATGTTCACCTTTTGCAAATCGCCCCACAATCAATATATCGTCAAATTATAAAGAAGTAAGATAACATAATCTTTTTGAAACTTCCTTATGTATGCAGCAGTGGTCGGTCTCACAACTTACAAACTTCAACCTTTTGATAAAGTTATCAAAGGTAATATTCCACCGGAGCTGCTCTCAAGCCGCATAAGCTCTTCCGGGCTCACCAAATCTTTTTCTCTCTAACTTCAAAGCCTTGAGGTTGCTTCATGAATAATCTTCATCTAGATCACCATGTAGAAACGCAGTTTTTACATCCATCTGATGAAGGTGCAGATCATCTCTCGCTACCAATCACGTAATACTCGATTGTCACAAGCTTGACTACGGGTGAGAATATTTCAGTGTAGTCAATTCCTTCCCTCTGTTGGAATCCTTTGACAACCAAATTGTTTTTATAGCGTTTGCTACCATCCCGTTCCTCCTTGATCTGCAGACACACATTTATTCCGCAATATTCTTTCTCTCGCTTCCAAAGCGGCCTGGTCACTCCCACGCCATGTTTGTCAACAATGACTCCATCTCCTCCTTCACGCTAACTCCCCACTTGATCCCTTCATCACATTGTACTTCTTCGACATAATTCAATAAAGTCATTGCCGCTAACAAACAGAAGTTAGCGCAGGAGAATACCTCTAGGTTTTCCACACGGATACTTCTTCTCGAGACCGTGTTCCCTACATCTTGATGACTATCTAGAACAATCTCTTCCTCGCTGATCATCGACGTAATGTTATCATCGCATCACACCCCTCCATCCGAACCCATCTCTTCTAAAGGTGGCATATCAGCAAAAGGATCTGCAGGTTGATCTTCAGGAGCAGGGGCATGATCTAAGACATGCCTTTTGGAAGGAACCGAACATGCGCCCCTCTCCCCGCGCATTTGACTTTCTCTCGGTATTTCGGGCCAGAATTCTCCTTCACTTCTCTCTCCTCTAACACTTTCTATCTCTGCCTGTGATAACACTGCTCATTGATACATTCTTGCTTCTCGAATGACTCTTCCTGCTCTTCAAATCTAAACCTTTATCCCATCTCATTGCCGCCATAACCAAGAAATAGCAAATGTTAGATTTAGCTTCAAGCTTATTTCCGCATTGCATCAACATGAACATACGCTTAAACAAATCAAATACTTTCAAAGAAAGAATAATTCTACCTCTTAGAACTCCACTCTCTTCGGAAATTTCGAATCTCGTGAGGGACTCAGGTCCCTCCGCTTATCAAGAAGGCAAAGAAGATTGGATTGCGTCTCGCCCGTAATGTTTGAGGTAATCCACGCAAAATCCTCATACTTCCGGCACGCTCATTCAGCCCTCGTTTCATTCTCTCAGCCTATTCCGCTCAAGGTGTTCCCGAATAGTCTTCAAGATCCTAATTCCATTTTCGGTGAATAAATATTGTTTGGAAATCCTTATCAGATTCTACCCCCATTGTCTGATCTCAAACACTTCTACCTCACCTGCCTCATTCTCAACCATAGCTCTCCATTTTTGAAGACTTCTATAAACTTTATTTATTTTTCAGAAATAAACCCAACTTTTCTCGTCGCATCATCAATGAAGGTTACATAATAAGATGACCTCCCACGTAAAACCAATGTGCGCCCGGTCCCTCAAACACTGTGTGAACCAACTCAAGCCTCTCGTATTTAGGCTCAACGCGCTTTTAGCAAAACTGACTCTCTCTCTTCTCGGCTTCCCCGTAACGCAGCCTGGCTGCATATGATGATCAAATGACGGAGTCAGTATCACATTATTTGAAACAAGCAGTTTCATACTACCTTTCGCCATGTGGCCCAATCAAGCAGTGCCACAACATTGTCTTCGTAATCAATAACAAATATAGTCATTTGAGAATCCCCAGCAAGGTACAACGCATCTAGCCTCGGCACTGGCCAAGGCCATTGCACTCCGAGCTACCTTCCGTTGCCTTCACCGAATGTAATTGCAACCATCCTCATCCACCACTCACGTAAAATCAAACTCTTCACCAGCCTTCTGCAGACATGCCTCACTTTAGTCAATCTCCGTGTAGAACCATTCGACACAACTTCTAGTTCACATCTCCCATACCTTCACCTTTAGCGGCTCACCGTTAGCAAGATGAACTCGATCTATAATCTCCAAATTACAGCATTCAACATTATATCCTGAGTGGGTGTAGTATGAAACGATGCTCCTGAATCAAGAATCCAAGAATTTATCGAGCAATCAACAGACAAGAGTAGAGCATCCGCATAGTCATCAACAACATTCACATCGTTCTTGTTGCCCTCTCGACTACCAGATGCCTTGCATTGCCGCAACATGTGACCAGTCTTGCCACATCCCCAGCACTCAAGAGTACGTCCAAACTTAGATTCTACTTTTCCTCTTGACTTTGACCCTATTTATTCTTGTGCTTCCTTGTCATGCGCTCCTACCGCCTACATTTAATGCGTAACCTTTCTCAACTCCATCATTCTTCCGAACTTCGACGCACGCCGACCACCTTGCCGCAACTCTCATTCTCGACCGAATTACTCACAAGCCCCCTCATCTGCCTCCCAACTATCCGGCAAAGATGCTAATAGTATTAATGCTTGTAATTCATCTTCAAAGTTAACCTCAACAGTAGACAATTGATTTATCAAACTATTGAAATCATTAAGGTGCCTGTAATCGATTAGTCATCGATCCTCAAGTGAAACAGCTTGCTTCATCAACCGCATTTTATCATGTCATGGATGGTTTTCATATAACCCCGACAAAGCTATCATCAAGCCTCTTTGTCGTGGTCTCCTTCACTGCTATTGGCAATAACGCTTCTAGACAAGCACGGTCTCACTATACCCAAGACTTGTTCATCTAGCTCTGCTCCACTCTTCAATCATATTTATGGCTTCTAAAGGCTTACGAAGCTTCTTTCCATGCTAAATACCTTTCCATGTTCATTTAATGGCTTAAATCAACCCTATCGAATTTATCTACAGCATATGCCTATTAATCTTCGCATTTTGCCATTGAATTTTAGATAAACTATATTCAGACTCAAGTTTCAACAAGCTCATACCAATTGTCAGATACGGAACGATATAACTAACAGATATATCAACACTCAACACTACGAGCCTAATATCTCAATGTAATATGAATGCATAATAATTGGAAAATACCTAAAGTAAATAAATTGCATCTTTATATAGGTTCCCCTTTCAAGGTACGCCCCGTTGTCGCCAGAGAAACTAAATCCAGTACTCTCAATGATTGTTACAAAGTCTATCAAGTTAAGCTTCTCCAATTGAGTAATACATTATAATTTAGTATTTCACGACAAATCTAGTATTCTAGATGAAGCAAAATGATATATATGATACAAATCAAGTAGAGAACAATCCTCTATTGAATTTGGAACAAAAGGAATTTAGAGAGGAATTGGAATATTTTAGATATAAAGAAAATTATGACCATCACCTTCCTTTATGTCAGCTGAATCGCTTTCATCGAGACCCCATCGACACCCCGGTCTCGAATACGACGGGTCTCGATGGCACTTCAAGGCCTTTAATGCCTATACACATCTCGCATCGACAGATACCGAGACCCCATCGCGACCTCGTGGTCTCGGCGGGCCCATACAACTGCTCCATTTTGTGCATCGAGACCCCTGCCCAGACCCCGGCCCTGGCGTCTGATCCCCTCGCATCTTCAAACACTTGAAAATGCTCTTCAACATCAATACCCCACTCTAAAGCCAAATCACTGCCTTCAAGACTTACTAAGAAGAAGACCTTCTCGAGCTACTGCCCGAAGGTTAACTCGTCGAACACAACTTCAATTTTCTCCGCTTACAACCTTTGTAAACATATCAGCAGGATTTCGATCTCCCAGAATCTTGTCAAGCTTCAGGACCCCATTCTCCAATACAGAACGTATGAAATGGAACCTCAGTCCTATGTGCTTTGTCCTCGCATGAAACACGGGATTTTTAGCCAGATAAATCGCACTCTGACTATCACAGTACAAGGTGTTACATCCATGCTCAAGATTCAGTTCTTTCAAGAAAGTCTGCAACCAGATCATCTCTTTCACGGCTTCCGCCATAGCAACATATTCTGCCTCACAACTAGACAATGCTACTATTGGTTGCAACTTCGATCTCCAGCTAATAGCAGTACCCCCAAACGTGAATACATATCCACTAGTAGACTTTCTACTATCAACATCACCACCGTTATCAGCATCTACATATCCCACTAACCCTCGCATTTCAGATTTATTTTAAACATATGATTTTTCAAAGACTACCATTCGTATCTCAAAATCCACTTTACGCCTTTCCCAATGTTGTTTCCCCCTTCGGGTTGCATATTTATCGACAACTCCCACACAAAGATGTGCAATATCGTGTCTAGTAATACCATATAGCATACATAAGACTACTCCATCAGAAGCATAAGACACCTTATCCATATACTCTAAATCATCTTCGCCTCGTGTGATCAAGCATCGATAATTGAAAATGAGCAGCTAACGGGGTACTTACAGGCTTTGCATCCAGCATGTTGAATCGCTTGATTACCTTCTTCAGGTATTCTTCTTGTGTCAATCTCAGAGAATCCCGATCTCTGATTATTCTCATCCCCAGAATTTGCTTCGCCTCACCTAGGTCTTTCATCGCAAATCCCACTGACAACTCTTTCTTCAACATGTTCACCTTTTGCAAATCAGCTCCCACAATCAACATATCATCAACATAAAGAAGTAAGATAACATAATCTTTTTGAAACTTCCTTATGTAACAAATAGCTGGCTCTGTCTCACAACTTGATAAACTTCAACCTTTTGATAAAGTTATCAAAGGTAATATTCCACTGCCTCGGAGCTTGTTTCAAGCCGTACAAGCTCTTCTGAAGTTTGCAGACCAAATCTTCTTTCCCTCTAACCTCAAAGCCTTGAGGTTGCTTCATGAATAACTCTTCATCTAGATCACCATGGGAACGCTAGCTTACATCCATCCGACGGGCGTGCAGATCATCTCGCTACTCAATCCCGCACGCTTCCGATTGTCACAAGCTTGACTACGGGGTGAGAATATTTCAGTCACCTTTCCTTGGAATCCTTGACAACCAAGCGAAGCTTTATAGCTTTGCTACCATCCTGCTCCTCCTTGGATTCGGTAGACCCATTTATTCTCGCACATTCTTCTCTCGGCTTCCAAAGGTCTTACCAACTCCCACGCCATGTTTGGCTAACAATGACCTATCTCCTCTTTCATCGCTAACTCCCCACTTGATCGCTTCATCACATTGTATCGCTTCTACAATTCAATGTGCTCGCTAATGTTAGAAAAGTTAGCAGTAGTGAGAATTGGCTCTCCGAGTTGGTTTTCCGACACGATACTTCTTCTCGGCATCTT
>JADFUC010001322.1:0-182611 GCA_019722365.1 Lithospermum erythrorhizon | reverse complement strand
TCAGTTACGTATTGCTCACAATTCGGAATATCTTCGCACGAACTCCCACAGCGATTATTTCATACTTATCCATGCGATACGTCATCATCACCATCTTTTTCTTTTTCTCCTTAGCTTTGACCGAACCCTTCCCATTTTTCCTCAGCCTTTCTTCCATCTCTTCCTCATCTCAAGTTTGCCCTAAAATTTATCGTGAGTAGCCTCAGCTCATCCTCTCACGCTTTGGGCCGCAGAAGAAAGTCAAATCTTTTGTTTCAGCTGGTAACGTTGACTTTTTAAGAATCGAAATGACTTGAAGCTTATACCCATAACGACACCCATATTAATCGCCATCTGCCTGGGGATATCGTATAAATATGATAATAATCGATTTGGTGGGGGTCAAATATGTCGAGGATTATAGTTGACTTTTTGTTGACTTTTTTCTAAATGGTTTTAAAATGGCAGGCTGCGTTTCGACTTTTATTACAAGTTGTTTCGGAGTAAGGTAAGGCCAGGATTTTTAGTGATTAAAGAATGTTCTGGATAAAACGAGTTTTGTAAGTTTGAGGCTTAATTGAGTTTCGAGATTAAGATGGTTAGAAATGTGATGACAATGCTCATATCGTAACGCTAGTACTTTTGAAACTGCGAATGTAACTCGATCATAAACCCAAGCTGTGGACTTAAGTCAGAATAAGATGAGAATGGATTTTCTCCGTCAAGTTATTTGGGAGTATAAATATGAGATTAAATATATAAGTAGAATGTTATATTCCTAGTCAGAGCATTATAAGCAGTAATTATAATTTTGAATGTTTCGTTGGTGCTGGCTGACAAAGGGAAACGCCCGTTGTCAGGATTAAGCAAGGAGTTTTATATGGGCCAATGAGGCGAAGATTCATCTCACGGGCGTTGATTAACTATTTGATTACTTACATATGTACGTGTATATATGTGATTTTCAGGTCGAAGAGCATGCTGAATAATGCATCGCTATCGAGTCGTCAATAAGCTCCCTCAGGGTCTCACGAAGCCGGGACGGTGATGTCGAGTCGTATTAGAAGAGTTGTATACGAAGTTGACGCTGCTTGTCGAGTTGTATCGTCCGCATATCAAGCTTCAGACTTCATTACGATTCGTGGATAGCTGGTTGAGGCTGACAAGACAATAGAACCGG
Organism: Lithospermum erythrorhizon; assembly: GCA_019722365.1. Lineage (NCBI taxonomy): Eukaryota > Viridiplantae > Streptophyta > Magnoliopsida > Boraginales > Boraginaceae > Lithospermum > Lithospermum erythrorhizon. The sequence goes on along the minus strand of JADFUC010001322.1, from coordinate 181,452 downwards.
ACTTATAATAGTCAGTAGGCTGTCGAGTCAAAGGGACATAGAAGCTCGCTGAAGTCAGTAGTGATTGTCGAAATTGCTGAAATATACTATTTTTGGAGTTGATCGCTGGCTACGAGCTGGTTAGTCATTGAGTCATGACGTCGTCATTGGCTATTCGATGTAGCAGCGCCGATTGATTGGTTACAGGTTATCAGTGTTTCTTCTTGAAATGTACGTATGTTATCGCGATTTGTCATCATCTTGGAATGTTCTCCGCTAGTAAAAAATTTATGAACACAATTTAAAAAGATAAATTTTAAATTGCTAATGACTTTGTGATAAGATCTTTAATATTAAATATTATGTACCACTTATCTATCGTATGCAATATCATCTACTTGCAGTAGACACTATCATGCTGACGTGAGGTTAATTTCATTCTCGAGGTATATATTCACTAAGCTTTCAGCCTACACCCCACTGCAAGCAATTTCATTGCTAGGTCGATGCGCGGTGTCGCCGTTCGCCTTCGGATTGTTTCGTGTTCGGTACATGTAGCCTAAAGTAAATGGCTATAGCCGATCCTCACAGCCTCTTTATTTTGTCGATTGTAGTTTGTTGTCCGTGATAGTCGTATTATTTCGCATACTGTCAGCCAGAGTCGATATATCGTACTCCGAGCCATACAGATGTCGTTACTACATGCATGTGACCGCCTACTTACTTTGATTCTTTTCTTAAAAAAGTTGTTTTTGACAGCTTGTATATGGTTTTGCTGAGTCAAGCTTCAAGACAAAGTTTTTAAAATCGAGTCATCCATCGACGCGACTCAAGGTCTGTGATCTTCAGACGACTCTAACTCAAAAATAAGACGACCCGGCGGGTCGTTACCAACAACCCGAAGATCAAGAACATTGGGGGAACAACGAAAGAAACCACATTTAATAACTCAATATCATGATAATTATGACAAATTAGACATACTTTTTATAAATTTAAATATAGCAACAAAAAAATAATGCATAAAACTTACCTATGAAAGATTGTAGATCTAAAATTAAGTCATACAACTAATATGATATCAAGACAATTACTTAAAAAACACTCAATGGAATCATCTAAATGTATATATACCGGTAAATGAATATGTTTCGAGTAAATTAACCGAAGACTCAAGATTCATGCAAAAATAAAATATAGAATAAACTAGAAATTCTAAGCAAGAGTACTATTTTTAAAGGATTTTTAACTTGTAGAATCATTTTTATTTTCTTTGCAATATAAAGACATATTTCATTTAAAGTTACTCAAACTACCATTACTAAACTATTCTCCCTATTCTTCATCTTCTTCACCTCCCTTTAACCTGTCACCATCCCCATAATCGCCACCACCAATTTTCCCAACCTCCCCCCGCCATCGACTCTTCCCACGGTCCCCCCACCCCCTTCCCACACAGCCACCCCTCTAACCGCCACCACGCCTCCCCCACCGACCCTCCCTCTCTCGAAAACCACCCCTCTCCTCATCCTCGAAACCATACCCCTCCTCCTCTTCTCCTCCCCCGAGAAACCGCAACCTCCCTCCCCTCTCTCCCCCGAAAATCGCGCAAGAGTAGAGCCGCGGTGGCCGATCAAAAAAAAAGGGCCAAAGGGACGGATAGCTGTCACAAGGCTATGATTGTATGACGTTGTTAAGCGAAATAAGACGAGTTAAGTTTTTTAAAAGAAAGAATTTAGTCTTTTGCGCGTAAAGGTGCTAATTATAAAAAATAAAAAAATAAAAGGGTGCTGTAAGCTTAAATCTGCTTCAAATGTGTGCTAGTTAACCAAATTAGTTAGACAACTACCAAATAATTCTCATTTATACTATATACAAGAAAACAGCGTAGTAGTTATTGGCTTCACCAAAATTAAAGGTTATTTTTGAAACTTCATGGCTAATACGCTCATCCATGTCACATATTTAATCTATCTCATAATCCATTTCCACGCCGATCGCTGCCAACTACTTTGTGCTCCAAATTGATAATCGCTTCCACCATTTGAAATTTCATATTATTTCAACTTCCTCATCTATTAATGATTGAAATCTATATCGAAACCACCGGGTTAATTTCCCAATGTATCTCACAATAAGCATTATCAAATCAAACTCTTTCACATTTATAGTCAAAGACATCATCACTTCTTATTATCCCCGGCCATGGTATCTCCAATCCGCCAGATTCAAAACGCTTCAACCCGCATGGTTAACACTTTATAAATCTACTTTATTCTAAATTTTTTGGATAGCTATTGATCGAATCCCTAATGCTTATTTATTTTGTCAGATAATGCGAGATGGTCGCCTTCAGATTTTCCGAATCAAGAAAAATAATTTGTCAGCGTAACCAATTTGCTGCTGTTGATTTTTTTTTAATAATGTTTTTATTTGGTTTTGATATTGTATAGATCAAATGCTCGAATTAGAACTCAAATCGTTCCCGAAAAATTATATCTGAAACGAAATAAATTTCATGTAAGATCTTTTACTTTTTTTTAGTTTGTAAAGAATACTCAATATGTATCGAAAGACATGAATCCATCAATAACATTAAAGTTTATTCATCTAAAACATCTTAGTTACTATTTACTCGTACGTGCTTACATTCTCTCTTCCTAATCAAGTTCATGCTTTTTGCAATTTTGCATTTGATAATTTTTCATGATTAAATGTTCAATACGGGTCATCTCCGCCTAGGTAGCTGTGATTTCGACACACACGTATTGCCAATATCACACGATGATGTAATTCGAAAGTGATCGCGAGTAAGTATCAAAATAGTCTAGTCCTCATTTTGCCGACACCACGTATTTAATTAGCCTACCTTTTGTACTTATCAATTGTTCCATCGGTCACATCTTCTTCTTAACGATCCATTTTGACTTAAGAGGTTACAACCAGCGGAAGATCCACTAATTCCCAAGTGTGATTTTGAAGAATCAATCAATCTCACATTGAATCGCTTCTTTCCATAAAGCGCCTTCTACTAAAGATATCGCCTACGTAAGCCGAGGTTCACTTTGCATCATATAAGTCATAAAGCTCAACCCAAGGACTTCTCCACTCTTTGCCCTTTTATTGGCCGAGGTTCAAACTCGCTTTCCTCGCTGACTATCTTCATTTATGTCTTTCGACTCTATCAACATTATCATCCTCTTTGGTCAAATGCTCATGAAAGTACTCCTAGGAAGACGTCATTTTTCTCTCAATCTCAAAGGAAAAACATTTCTAAAAATGTCAGTATTTCTGCACTAAGTATGAGTTTTGTGCACTCTGGATTTTCCGATGAGCCCAGGGAACCTATATGCATATCAAGTATGCATATCCAATGAAGATCGAGTTCATCGCCTTAGGTCCTATACTCACTCTTGCTTCCTAGAATTGAACCACCACTCCAAAGAAACAACCCCAAACCCTCAAATGATTATGGCCCGCTTAAAACCCCTAAATAATCTATAGGGCGCCTCTATCTTCATGTTTACGAGGTACTCTATTCAACAAGTAATTAGCTGATAGAATCGCTTCCCCACATTCATAAGGGCAATCCTCGAACTTATCAATAGAGAATTTATCATCTCTTTCAAAGTTCTATCTTTCTTTCTCTCTCTCGCTACTCCCTCAAGCCATCAAGGAGAGTACGGCGTCAGAATCTCATGTATTATACCATGTTGGGAACACAACCGGCCAAATGGTGAAACATATTCACCACCTCTATCACTTCGTATCACCTTGATTTTCTTATCAAGTTGATTCTCAACTTCATCTTTGTAAAGTGAAAACTTTTGTATTGCTTCATCTTTACCTTTCAAAAGGTACACATAACAATATTTTGTGTCACATCACAAATGTTATAAAATAACAATTTCCACCTCTTTGACGGTGTCAACTCATATCACACACATCACTACTAATTGGGATCTGTGAGGTTTTGTATTTCAAAAATGTTCAACGCTTCCTGCTTAGCTTCATCACAAGTTTCCTCGCATTTTAATTTAGGATCGATTGAAATTTAGGGAATGCTTTTGGGATTTAACAAGTTTCGTGAAGAAACGAAATTAACATGTCCTAATTCCAAGATGCCTTATATCTCGAGATTCAATCAAATAAGCTAAAGTAGTAGCCATTTTATTCATGCTTGAAACAAGCCTATTACATTAAGTTTAAAGAGACCATCATGATTACAGCTTTGGGTTCTTTCACAAACATTCCTCGCCTTTAGCGAGTAAGCTTATCCGCTCTATAACCATACGAAACCCACAAGCTGCTTAAGTAATGATCCGTAGACGAGATTTTTGCCGACTCGGCACATACAACACACGCATTCTAGTCACTTCCTTTCCCCGACGTCATCTCGAAAGCACAACGGTACCTTCACCTTCAATCATAGGTCGGCTCCCCCATATACATCTTTCTCCATTGTGTCGTCAAGTTTGTGAAAAACTCCTTCGGCCGAACGACGGCCTGGGGCAAAGATCGCATCAATCCACCATCTCTGGCTCCAACCCACAAGCGTTCACTCTCGTAAAACCATATAGCAGCATAAAGTTGACGTCGACATCCTAATCGTCACTTTATTAACCATGTTAGCCTTCATAGTGAGCTCTTCTTCTCGTAGTGGAATCGATGACTCATGCGACTTCAGGACCCTTCTTGCCTCACAGCGAAACATTTTCCAAATTTCTTCAAGTCGATCCTAAATTTCAAGGTTTGTAGTCTTCGCTTCCCTTGAAAGATTTGACCCGAGCCACGCCCACAACACATTAGCTTTGCTTCTCCCAACAAAGGCTTTGAATCATTATTTTCTCGCTTTTCATTTCCTTCCTATCGCTCTCTCAATCCGAAGACGTAGCATCACCTCCTTCACGGTCATTTTCGCTTTTATGTTTTGTAGTTTTGAAGTCTTTCCAACTGCGGGAAGCCAATGATACGGCCACTTGAAAAGCTTTCACTCACAACCATTCCCGGCATGAATTCCATGAAACATTACTTCAAGTTCTTGACTCGTCAGTTTCATCGATTTCATCAATCCATCTTGAAATCAAGAAATTTACCAACAATGAACTTCTTGATTCCAAAGATTCGAAGCTCAGATTTATACTCTAAAGCATCCTACACTTCTTGGCCGTGTCAAGAGCGATAATAATCGAAATAATCCATCGCTCAATCCATTTAGGATATAGTTTCACATAAATAGTCACTGTTTCCATGCCCCCGACGGCAAGAATAACTCGAGGATTCGATTCCCCACTGCCACGTGAGCTTCCTCTGCCGTAAACCTCGGCAACCCAAAGTTGGTCGCAACATCATCTCTGCTCCTCCACCTTTTGAAGTTCCCGCCCGAGAAATATTGATTCCGCTAAATTTCGCATCGAGGCATAATCATAGTCAATCGTCATGAGGCAAAACAGTCCATTACTCCCACTTGGAGTAGTCAAAGCCGCACTCCAGATTAAACTTCCAATTGAATAAACATCCTAACTATCAAAAATATTTCCATCACCCTAGGTACCAACCATGTCCGTAGGTATACTTATCGGAGAATAACTCGAGAATAATAATATTTAGCTAATAGTTGCTCAAATGTTCTCATGGGTATACTCTCGTCCAATGATTTTTTTTTTACGTATTGTCGCCCATGTTGCGAATGGAGAATCGAAGTCTTAGGCATTATATATGGTATTCAAATAACAAAGCACAATACCTAGAATCGAATAAGAAGTTGTTAATATTCTTTAAGGAAATCAAGTATTTCAAATAAGTAGGCATTTTTATCTGTTTTCCTCTTAGCAAGATTGTTCATTTATATTTTTTAACTTTTTTAATAGTTGAACTCACCATAAATATTTTTATTTCAGGTTATATAATATTTGATTTAAAATATATCAATGGAAAGAATTTAAAAGTATTTTTATTATTATATTTTTCTATAAAATATTATTAAAAAAATGTCTACGGTCAAAGTTCAATTATTAAAAATCAAAAAACTAAAAAGTAATAATCTTATGAATTTTAGGAGTAAAATTTAAAAATACAATAAAAAAATTACAATAAGAAAAGTAAAATTTAAAAATACAATAATGTAGTATCTCAATCTAGAGAGCTAATAAATAGACAAACAAACTCAATCATTTTCACCTTGTTCTTGAAGCATCTGGTGTATTCTATTTCGGTTTTTTCACCATCCACCAGCTCATATCAAGCTCTTTCTTGGGAGTATATATTAAAGTAAGCTATCCAAACACAACATCTACCCTGTTAACGAATGCAAACGATGTAAGAGCAAGAAATTTTGTGCCAATAACACTTTTTCATTAAATTCGTTGTAATTTCGTAATTACGGTGTTTAATTTCAAATAACTAACTTAATTTAGAGAAATTTATAATGATTTTCGCTGTAATTGATAATGACAAGATTTAATTTTTCTATAAAATGTTTTGATTTTTAGATAGTTTTATTAGCCGATACCTTCTATAGATATCAATCCAAAAAATTAATCAAGAAGAATAAGTGTCAACCTAAATGCCTCGTTGTTAATGTCAGTATTGGCCGACTCGCAATTTTTTGTTTGAAAGGTGCATATAATGAATTCAAGCAGCGATTTGTTTTTAGCACCGAACGGTTATCTATGAAAATATCAACATAGGAGTTAATTTGAGTAAATAGTTTGAATTTAATCAATGATAAACTCAGAGATAAAGTAGTTTGCTAGCTGGGAGTAGTTACGTGGTTAAAATTGATTAAAAAGTTGGTTTCAAGTGAACACGGGCATCTACTCATCGCTATGAGAAATAAAGAAACGGTATGTTCACTGATCACAGAAGTGCTTATGTAAGGCATCAAAGAAATATGGGACTTGCTCACTAATATAGGCTTTCAAGTCATTTAATTTAAAACCGGCACACAATTTTGTTGTGTTTTATATATGGATATAAATATATTCTCCCCTTCTCAATTTACAAGATTACTTTGTTTTTGCACAAATTTTATGAAAATTTAAACTCATCTCACAAACCAATTTTCCTCCGATTTTTCTTACATTAAATGGTAAAATAGAATATCCATTTAAAAAACGGAACTCATGTAACTTGGATTTTGAGGAGTAAAAATTCTTTGATTTGAGATTTAAGATGCTTAGTTTTGTTAAATACTAAATATCATCGCATATATATCCCTTTAGCACCTAGTAAATTGTAATGCCATCAGACATGACGCACATATTCATGCTTTCACAAAAAACGAGCGAAAAGTATTTAGCACTGGGCCTCACTATCGCTTAATTTTCAACTTGCCCCCCGAACTTGCCATTTTCAGCCTCTTGCCCCCCCCGTATTTATTTATCTTTGGGATGCCTCTATAACCCATTTTTAATTAAAATATATAAAATTTTATATAATAAGAGGACAAAAAGAATATATAATTACTAAATTTGGAAATATATTAATTATTATAAAAGCCCCACATGTTAGCAGAATTTTATTTTTTGTCCGTGTTATATGAAATTTTATAAGCCATTTCAAGATTAAGTCGAATCATCCGATAAGCACTCAAACTAGACGGCTGAACGAATTTGGGCTTGGATGGTCTCAGAATCAGCCTCGAGAGCCACCACTCCTTAACGGCAGACGGGTGTCGGGCCGGAGTTCGGTGGGACCGCTCGTTATCCCACTCTCGTTAGTCCGCTTTCGGTTCGCCCACGCCTCAGGGGCCCACGCCCGCTCATTTAAGAAATCCTAATGGAAGCGCGCCGAGGTTTAAAACGTCATTCCGCACACGCTCGTTACGGATTCGGTGAACGTCAATCACGCTCGCACACATTCATAGCGCGGTTCAAGACGTACGACGCTCCGCTAAATTAAACCGACGCCGTATGGGCATCTTAAACGGATTCCCTAAACCTTATTGGCCGGATGTCCACTTTATTCACCGATCACGTTATGTAAACAATAGCCGCTTCAAAGAAGATAATTGAAAGAGTTAGCGGACGTCCGGTTTGACTAATGACGTCCGGTTCAAAAATAGTCAGTTTTTCCTCCTATAAATAAAGAACTACAACTTTCTATTCATTACTCACATCAAATATCAATATTAATTCATATTACTTCAATTATACAAGCTAGTTCATTCCATTACCATTAAATATATCATACTTACCCTTAGTTTTACTACTTCAATTATAAATGTTCTATATATTCATCTTCGAGAATGATCAAGAATTTCCAAAGTTAATTAGCATCATCATCTTCAATCGACATGAGTCAGACAAATTGGTACAATCTTTCCATCCTACTATTTTATTATATTACTTGTTTACTTGGTATAATCTTGTTGTACTTAAACTTATTTAGTATTGTAAGTTTTTTTTTTATTAAACGGCACCTAAAAAGAATTGAATCTAGAATCGGGAGGCAAGGAACTACAATCGACATAAACCCCAACACAAACTCCCTCAACATACCCAAACTTTAGTCGTGTTGATAATTTTAATAATATGTATCTAGATGATTTATGATACCGGCGAGGGTTAAGTAGATTTTAGTCAGTTTAAAAAGTGCAAAAATAAGTGGTGAGATGAAACCCAATATCCACTAAGAATCATCCCGAAGCAAGACCTAGAAAAGTTTAGTTCAAAGAAAGACATCATGGGCTCTGGGAAATACTTGTGGCCCGACGAGAAAAACGAAAGCTACATGTATACTTTGTAAAAACATATATAGTTATAAGACGGAAGGGGAAAAGTATGAACCGAAATTTTATTAGAAATTTGGGCGGTCGATCATAAACTCGAAGATAAGAAAGAAGCGAGCGTTCAAACAACTATTAACCCTACGACCGGCCAAAAGTTTATTCAGGATAAGTTAAATTATAGACTCAATCAATGAAATTTGCGGTAGTAGCCGCTTGCCTTTCAACTATCATAAAGCCGAGACGCTACCGATTGATTCAAGGAGCGTCAACTTTCGCCAGACGCATCCCTAGAAGCTCTAAGATACTTTAAATATTTTTAAACCAAAAGATCTTCTTATGTGTCAACTTTCTTCATCGCTTCTGAACGCTTGTTTAATTAGCGATACGCTACTTTCATTTAATTTCGATATAACGCGTTACTCTGTCATCGATGATGTTGATCGACTCTTCAAAGGCGATTATTTATTTCCTCAGAGCGCCGCTTAAACATGATAATATTCAAATAACCGATGGAATATCAGAATGTTGTTTTGAATATCGATGTTTACATAAAGTCAGTTCTATTTCACTCGATAACGATCGGCTAATAAATAGCTTCATCAAACTCTTTAAATTAAAATATACCGGAATTTGAAGAACTATTTTACACTGTGTGTTTATGTCATGTTCTTCAACTAAGAAGCTAAAGATGGAATTGCTATCATTCAGATGAATTTATCAAGCCTATTAGAAACGGAGTTCATTTAATCAGCATTTCCCCAAATAAAGAAAAGAGTACAAGGCATTGGTTTTGGCAACGGTAAAAATATAGAAACTTAATATCGACGTAGAGACTAGATGGAATTTACAGATCTTCTTGCTCGTGCATATAAATATAGAGATGAGATTACATCATTTTATAATATTCACAAGCCTACTAACGGTAGTCATTATCCAAGATCACCTATTCAAATTGACTCCACTGCTAGAAGTTGCTCCATTTTCGCACCTTTAAAGACTACACTAAAGCATTTTCAACTCAATATAGGTCCCAATATTCATCAAGCTTTTAATGTATCACGAGCTTCACATGACATACGCATTTATGGGTTTAGGATAAGTTTGTCACAGAGACACGATTCCTAATACGGGAAAGAGAAATTTTGAAATATTATCTTCCCATTCCACACGATACGCTATCGGTGCAATAACGTGTTCAACCATTAAATTGTAGATATATATTCTTTTGCATGGATAAATTTTATTTTATCAATGTCTGGAGCCTTTCAATCCTAGTTATTTTGTTAATTTTAAGAACGATACAAACACAAATTGAAGCATATTTATACAACATGTATTCCAAATTTTTCAAAAAACATTCTCCAAGTAATAAAGTGCAAAGTAGTACTACTTCTTATGGATTGTCATTATCTTCTAAAGTAAGGAGTAATCACCTTAAAAAATCCATGAGTGAAAAATTTATTTCCATATACTTACTCCATCTCAAGACTTAAATGAAGTCGACTCAATACTAAAACACTCTGGCTACGAGTAATGCATAATCATGAAAATCCAACTGATGTTCTCAAGGGAAAGCAAGAAGGTATTTTTCCTATATCAGTAAAATGGCTGGGCGAAATTTACAATTCCTATGTCTACGATAGCTAGCGTAGCCTCAAGATTAGTATGGAAAACTTCAATATACAGCTGGGAAGGTCAAGCACTCACTTCCACGGCAATAGAAGTTTGCGTGGCAATCGCGATTGGACGGCGCGGAAAAAGGATGCAAAGATAAAGATGCACTTATGGAATTGCACCAAAAGACATGTTTGATGACTTTAGTGACATCGGTCAAAGACATCAACGCATTTAAATAGAAGTGAACGGTACAAGAAGATAATAACAATGATTTCCGCTTTACCTCGTAAGACGAAGTTGCATCAAGAACGAATCTCTGTACTTCTTTAATTTATTATGTTGATTTATAACCTAGCCCGCACGAGTATAAACGTGAACGGCTTAATAAAAAAAATAAGTTTATATTTTCATTTGCTATTTTATGATTATCTTATTATAAAGTTTTCAATGGGGCCGAGTCAAAACGACGCCCTCTTATACTTCGAATCTGACGCCCTATACTTCGAACGGATGTCTTTACATATATTTCAACCGGACGCCCTTTAACCGAAACGGATGTCCGCATGCAGTCAAGGGCGACTTAATTCTTATGCGCGGACGCCCGATAACCGAAACGGAAGTCCGCTTAATTATATTTAAAGTGGACTGACAAATTAAAACGGACGTCCGATTTAGAGTCAAGAGAGACGTTAATTTAAGACGTCCGGCTAATCGAAATGACATCCGGCTAATAGCCATTTCAGGCCTTATAAATTGCTCCAAACCTCAATTGTTCTTCATTTTCTCAATTTGTAACGATTCCAACACCAAAATTTCATATTTTCTATCTACTTACTATAAAACTTCATCTTTTCCTAAATTTATGTACAAAGTGTTCTATAATACTTAAAGAACACATTTTCACATTTTCTAATTTACTAATCATTCCCAATTATTCGCTAAATGTAAGAAAGGTATCACAACAAGTGGCGAGAAAGCAAGAAAGGGAAAGTGAAAGCATGAGCGGAGGAGTGAGTCTCCGCTGTATCACAATTATGAACCCGCCGAGCTCAACAAGTTTAGAAGAAAACCATCCAACCGGTATGTATGTCAATTTAAAAAGAACTCAAGGTACAAATGCCATTGCTGGGTTTGAATTTTCATGGACGGTTGAATCTGCTAAGTTTAATCAGAGCATGGCAAATTTAATTAGTTGTGAGAATTTTATACGTATATGCTGACGAAATGATTCAATTATTTGGGTATGTTCACAAAAAGGTGCATTTGTATTCTCATACGATAGCTCAAGAATTTTAACTGGTGATTATAATGACCACTTTTCTCGAACGGCCTCAGAAATCGAGTTTAAATTGTCCATTTACCTGCATTTAAGCAATTAGTTATTTTAACAATGATAGAACGTAGGATGACGATAAAAGCTGAGGCATAATGATTTGACCGGGTCAACAAAAAGCGTTTTAAGATTGTAAAAGATATTTTGATGCCTACTAAAAGAACGATCAATCGCTGTTGCCATTCCATACCTTAGTCACATATGCTTATCAATCTTGCAAGATCAACTTACCTAGATTGATTTATTAAAAATATGGATATGTAGTGTAGGAGCCGTTTTGCCGTATTGCATGCTGATATCCAATTTCTTGGTGAAACAAAATAACTGAATAATTTAAATACCAATTTCTCTTGAAGTTCAACACAAAGATTGGGAGTCCAAGAAAATAGACAGGAAAGATTTAAGGTCAAAATGAGTGTATGAACTTAGTTTCTGTTCTACATGAAGAAATTGTGAACAAACGGTTGTAATAAGACCACAACCTCCACAAGGACGTGACTAACTCTCGAGATATCCGCTCCCTCAGATTCGAGGTCCCAGCGTAGCTACTTCGCTATCTCGTCCGCCCCTGACTTACCTAGTCCTGAGCACTGGTAGATGCTGTCGACATGTACAGCAAAATTAACGCATTTTATTCTTATATTGATTAAAATGACATAAATTCATCATTATTTTTATTGAATACGAAATGCGAAGGTTGGAAAAATATGCAACTCGAACGCGGAGATCAAGACTGATCCGGCTGATCGTCAGCAGAACTCCAATCAAAACGATATATGACGCCAGATCCGCGTATCCATCAAGTACCGATCTTCACAATCTAACCCTTTATTTATAGAAGACAAGAATACCATGCTTTTTATTTTCTTTATAAACGAACCTTAGTTTATTTTATTTTATAGATGGGATGAAATTTGCTTTAGTTTAATGCTTAATGCTTTTTATTCTATGGATGTTAAACCGTGGTCTGATGTTTGAAGTTTGTTTTGCTTACTATTTATTTCGATTTGTGATATTTACGGGTTTTTTTTACGTATGCTAGTTGCTTTTATTTGCAGAATATACGTAGATAAAGCGACTTCATTTCGATAAACTATTCTTCGAATCTGACGCCCACTTCAATGCCAACCTGACGCCCACTTTGCCATATTGGGGCCTGCTGACGGGGCAAGATTCTGCCGCCGCCACACTAGCGCAACAAGCACTGTGCGCTGCTCGCGTTTCTAAGACACTAAGAGCCCACCGCTCAAGTGACATGACATGGGCCACCAAGGTCCGGCCTAATCTGACGCAAGGCTGGCCCACTGCTTGTCACGTCTCGCTTAATGGGACGGGATTGAATTAAGTCTCACTTAACGAAAAATTGGGCCCAGCCCAGTGCCTCTATAGCATTTTTATGCGCTATAGAGTTCATTACCGGCACGCTTACTATGCGCTAGTTTGCCAGTTTGTCAATTTTATAGCACTTTTTATGCGCTATTGAAGTTTCACACGTGTATAGCTCATGCATACGTATTATGGTAGTTTGATACTTGTCCAACACATATTAAGTGCAATCTAAACATTCAACTGATATAACGCTTTTCATCATTTATTTCTATATAGCGCTTTTAAATAAGGCTTAATAGACGATTTCTAATATTTTTTCATTTTTTAATTTTTATAAATTTTGTATAGCTATTTTACGATTTACCAATGAATGCAACATATATTCTAAGGCTTATTCATCAATTAATTCAAATAACATCAAATCCAAAAATTAAATAATAATGTCAAAGTAACAATAAACATTTGTTCAACATCATAAAGATTATCAATAATATCAAACTCTCAGCATAAGGTCTCTAGCTAATAATGATATAACGAAATCCTCCATGCAAAACTTATTCTTCTTTGTTCAACTTTATATCGCTCGAATTTGACATAATCTGGAAACCAATACAAAGATTTTAAGATCAAACTTTAGTTCACAACTAATATAGTATAATACTCCATCCGTTTTTTTTATTTGTCATTTTAGTAATTTTCACATACATTAAAGAAAAAAAAGTAGTAAAAAGTACATTGAAAATGTAGAATGACAATTATTTAAAACTATATCATTGGTTGGTTGATAATTTCATGAGAAAAATAGTCAAAAAGTACATTGAAAATGTAGAAGTACAATTTTCTATGCTAGAATGATAAATATTTCAAACAAAAATCTAGCTAAAACGAAAATATAAAAAAATGGAGTGGAATAATTATCTAACTAAATATATATAAAAATAACAAACACAATATCATGATATCGTACCCTTCTTATCTTCCAATAACTTCATACTATAATTTATTATAATATTATATTTTCTTAAGAAGTATATAACAACAACCAATAACTACGTAAAAAGTACCAAAAACGACGATATTACGCACTGCCCTTATACTACAAAGACGGTACCATAAAGCAAGGACGAGAACTACCGGATATTGTCAAGCAGCGCTGATCGCTGGGGAAAGTAAGCGCCTACTCGATTGTCTTTCATGGTTGCCTTACGGTGAAGCAAGCAGAAAGTAGTACTATCTCACGGGCGCATTTTTACGCATTTCATTTTTAAATTCGCGTGAAATACGCATGGATACGACATGCGAGAACGATATACACGTATTATGATATGATTATGCGAGAATGATATACATGTTAGTCAGGTTATGATTACGTGAGAATGACATACATGTAATTGTTATATTTATCATGGATTATATTCTCATGTAAGGCCAAGACAAGCTGAGGTAAAAGAATGTCAACTCCAACTTATATTTCTCGATTTCTCGTATTCGTTTCAAGACTTATGATTTCTCGGTGGCCTGTCAATGTATCATATTGACTTACGACGCGAGATGTTTAGCTACGCTACTGATATCGCTTCGGGGAGCAGTAGAGCCGGTTATCGGTGGTTAATGCAGTTGTGAGTTATCTATTTACTGGTGACTCTAAGATCGTGATTCGACCTATGTCGGGACGACAGCGGTTGCGCGACTCCTCCTTCCTGCGTGATGCTGATTTATACGTGCCTTATACTTAGTGTATAAGCTGGTGCGCCTTTTATACTTAACAGAGAGCGCGTATCTTATACTTAATGTATAAGAATGCAGGCGCCTTTATACTTAACAGATAAGAAATGCTTCTCAGACTTAGCGTATTTAGGCTGATGCCATTTTTATACTTTCAGGTATAAGCGCGCCTTTATACTTTGTGTATAAGCGTTTTGGCCTTATATCAAGGTATGTCACATGGGGCGATTATTGATTACCCATTCCCGCAGGCATTTGGATCGAGTATCGTAATAATAACCTCGTTACAAAAAAAAAAAAATTTTATTTTTTTCGGTCGGCGTGACCCGGAATAGTATAATTTTTTTCGATGATGATATTATTTCAGAAAAATTTTGAGCCAAATTCTTCATTTATAATTTAAGAGCGCTTTTGCCATAGAAGAATTTTATTCGAATCTGTTCAAGAGCATTTAAGACGATAAATGTGAGTAATTAACCGAAACCGAATCTGACTCGATTTTTTTTTTATAAATATCTGCAAGTTTATCCTCCACATCATAAAACCAAGTCATCATCTTCATCTGCTCCATTTTGTCGAAATATTCACCCTCCCCCTAAAAATTTCATTTTCCATTTCTCTCTTCGATTATTGTCGCCAAACTCAAGACGGCCAGAATATTGTTCTCCCCATCATTCTCTTCGAAAGGCGTAAAGAAATTTCAAGTCTTTTCAAATATTTCGTTTTCATATAGTCGATTTTTAGTTGACTTTTTTCATAATTGAATTTTAAGGATAAATCTTTAGTTGGTTACGGGTTCTGTGGACGACATTTGAGCTGATGAATTCGTGATTTGCAGACGCTTGCGATGTTATGTCGAGTTGACTTTTAGGTTTTCGGTTGACTTTATACGGATATTTTATAAGACTTAAACGCTATAGTGAGGTTATATCGGGACCTTATTATAGTTGTTATGATGTTAAATCGGTGATTTAAAATTGATTAGTGGTGTTATGTCAAAAAGTGTAAATTCCAAGTCAATTATAATCATATTTCGGAGTATGTATCGTTAATTATGGACTTGACGACAGCTAGAATAACTTATAAGTCGATTTGTACCCAGAAAGCCGATAAAGACGGAATTTAGCGCACCGATTGGTCAAGGTCCGACGGGACAGCAATTCGAGGTTTATCCTACATGCTGGGGATCAAGTAGATGGGGCTCCCCTCAAGAGTCAAGTTATGTGATCTTCTAGAACGCCGTATAAGAGTAGGTCTCGATTATACTTTCTCGGGTGTTTTTTAGCGCTGACGCGAAAAGTGGCAATACTGATTGTTTTTCGCTGGTTCATGGGTAAATAAATAGGAAAGACTTATCTTAATGGGCGTTTACGGCCTACTTTAAATCAGGTGAACATGTTATCAAGGAGCATGATTATGCGAGAATGATATACATGTTATTATGATACGATTACGCGAGAATTTATATACACAGTTATCGCTACATGACATGCTGGTAACGATATACATGTAATCGTTTATATGATTACGTGATTATATTCTCGTATGCCAAGATCGCCGAGGCAAAAGAGCCAGCTCGAATTCCCAACTTATATTTCCCCTGATTATGGCCTCATTTCAAGACTTACGATTTCGGCCTTCATTGCGATCAGGTTTTGACTTACGACAAGTAGATGTTTTAGTCAAGGCTGACATTGCTCAGAGTACAGAAATAAATTGGTTATCGAGAAAGCGACGTAATAGAGTTATCTATGACTCGAGGCGACCAGTATCAGCGACCCTATTACTGATTACTAAGTGATTAGCGACTCTCCTTCCTCATAGGATATTACGTGTGACGCTATCGCCCCATATACTACGTATAAATACATGGTTTGGCCTTATACTTCTCGGTATAAGAGCTGCATGACTCTCTTTTGATCGCCATTGGGTATTGCTTCACAGGCCCTATACTACGGTATAATACAAGGGTTCGCCTTTATACTCTCGTATAAGAATGTGTACGAGTCTTTGATCACTTTCACAGGCGCATTGTCGACGTGGGCCCTCATACTACTGCATAATACATGCGTGCCTTATACTTAGTGTATAGCGCGTGCCTTATACTTACAGAGCAGCGGTGTGCCTTATACTTGGGCCAGATAAGAAATGCGTGGCCTCAGACTTAAGCATGAGCGCGATGCGGCCTTATACTTTGTGTATAAGTGCGGTGTGCCTTATACTCAGTATGTTGCTTTGGCCTTATATCAAGCGTATGTTGCTGGGCGATTATTGATTAGTCCATTCCCTGTGTAGATCTGACTAAGTATACGCGCATTGTGGTATTTACATCAAAGGGATACGGTAGATGGTGAGGCTCATTTACTGTAGTTTTAGTCGCTGGCTGAAGTCTATCGATTTCTTTCTCTCAAATCAGTCATTTAACCTTCTATTATATCTTCACGTATGCCCGAGATTTCCCGCGAAATTACGTCAGATGACTTTTTAGTAATCCTCGATATATGTATTTTATTCATATTTGACTATTATATTATTGATCACCACTCTTTCCGCATTGCAGCTCACCCCTCGTTAAGTTTCACTAAGTCTCGCGCTTACACCCGCATCAAGCGGCATTTCATTCAAGGCTGTGTCGACAGACGGCACAACAGCCTAAGAGGTCGCTTGAGAGTTTTGTTCCAGTGGCTAAAGCAGCATCGCGTGGCGTAGATCCTCACAACATTTCACGCTATTGGCCAACCGCTTTTGATTGTTGTATTTTTCCTTTGAAACTTTTAGCCTTTGCCGGATGTTTTCATTTTGTATTCAGATACAAAGACGTATCATCCGTTGTAGCCTCACGACATTACTTTATTTCGGGGATATTGTGGTATATATATGTGGGTTTGTCGCTTCGATATCAAATTAATGGATATAAATTTTAAAAAACCGCTTTTGATTCGGGGAAACTTAATCAGATCACATTGGACGAAACGAATTGTATTTTTAAACCGAGTCGTCTATCGGTTCGGGTGACTCGTGTTCCGCATTTTTAATGACTCACCTCATGGCCGACCAAGTGGCCTGCTACAATATGATGTAGGTTGGTATAACGCGATACAGATAGATGTCAATTTACTGTGAGTTTTAGTCGTTGTCGGAAATTTTATCGATTCCTTTCTCGAATTGCACACGAAACCTTCTATTATATCTTCTTCATGTACATGCCCGAGACTTCCTCGTGGGAATCATGTCAGAGGACCTTTTAGGTAGTCCTCGATATATGTATTTTATTCATATTTGACTATTATATTATCATCGACTCGTCTGCATGTGTAAAGCTCAATTCCTCGTGTTGTTTAAAACACATTTTTGACGAAACGAATCAGGTTTTAAACCGAAATGTCCATCGGCTCAAGCGACTGCAGTTCGGATTTTAATGACTCTCACCAAAGGCCGAATTCTGCATGGGTCGTTACATATAATAAAGAAACAAAGACGAAAAAAATGAACATCTTTGTCCTTTTTCGTCGTATATTTAGGACAAAGAACGACGAAATGCTTAAATTTAATTACTTTTCGACTTGTATCTTTGACAAAGACTTCTCTATTTTACCTTGCTGCGCGAAAGCAATTAGTAATCACTACGAATACATTAAAAAACTATTCACATAATCTTTCATATGATGTTAGTTCTTTTGAATTGCATTTATTCATCTATTACGTCATTATATGATCTGATGTCTCAGTAATGAGTTCTAATCAACTAGGTCTCGCATTTGTCGTAAATGCATATCACATATTTAAAAAGAATTGATAATGAATTTGAAATGGTAGTTTGATCATTTTTTTTGTATAAGTGACTCAACAATCACATCAAATTATTTAACATAATCATTGCTGAAAGAGTAATAAAATATTTTATAACAAGAAACAAAGATGGAAAAAGATAAAATGCCCATCTTTGTCCTTTTTCAGAGTATATTTAGGACAAAGCACCACTTAAATGCTTAAATTTAGTCGTTGCCTTATATGCTCGACAAAGACTTCTCTATTTTACCTTGTTGCTTGAGCAATTAGTAATCAATTTGAATACATTAAAGGTTAAACTATTCACATAATCTTTCATGTTGACGCAACATCTAATTTGCATTTATTCATCTATTACGCCATTATATGATCTCGATGTCTCGCACGAAGTTCTAATCAACTATGTCTCTATTTGTCATAAATGCATATCACATATTTAAAAAGAATTGATAAATTTAATTTAACGGTAGTTTGATCATTTTTTTATAAGTAATCAAATAATCACGCCAAATCGTTTAACATAATAATTGCCGAAAAGTAATAAAACATTATATATCAAGAAACAAAGAAGAAAGAAGACAAATGCAATATCTATGTTGTTTTTCATCTTATATTTAGGACAAAGAACGACGAGTTTGAAATCATTTTGAATTTTTTGGATGGGAGCTTATGAAATTTTTGGCGGAAAATGAAATTTTTAAATATCACATACATGTTAATCCATTTAGCTCAAATTATTTGAAATTTTTGGGCGGGAACTTATGAAATTTTTACCGAATTTTAAACATCAAATAAAGCATTAAAGAATCCATTTGCATTTGAAAATTTGGAATTTAAGAATTCTTCCCTCCTTTTTCTATATATAGAGAACTATATTTCCTTTTCTTTTTCTAAAACAAATTCTTCAAAGGTATTTGTATTTGTATTTTGTATTTTAATTTCATTACTAGTTTGTTTTATGTTTCATTATTATATGGTACTAATTAGATTCATTCTTATATTTTTGTCAAATCTAGATATTCTTACCAACAATATAAAAAGTGGGTATCATTTTCATTTTACTTGTTTGTTTTATGTTCGATTATCATCTAATACTAATTTGTTTTTGTTGTATTTTGTTCAAATCTAGGTATTTTTACCAACAATATAAAAAGTGAGCATCCAATCTTGATATTTATATTATTTATTTATTTTATGTTTGATTATCATCTAATACTAATTTATTTTTTTTTATATATTATTTTATTAAATATAAGTAACCAAACTATATGTATTTTTTATTTTTTTTGGTTATATTTTTGCTAAATTTAGAGGTTTTATTTACTGGGACGACTTTTCAAAGATAATTAGAATCGTCAGCCCCGTGTCGGGCGGAATAGCCAAGAATTTTTTGCGCTTCTACAAATAAGACTTAAACACGACAAAAAATTCAACATTATAAAGACAAAGAACGACAAAATCTTTTGAGTATAAGACAAAATACGACAAACTATTATTTCTTCTTGAGTATCATGCCCAATTAATTAGAAATTTCATTATGTTTGGAGGGTAAAAACTTCAGTGACTGCCCATGGACAAACTTTTTAACCTATTTTAATACTTAGATAACTCTTGTGAGAGATGCGTTGTATTAAGCTTTCATTTACAAAGATAATCCTTTATATTTTTGCATTATTTAGAGAAAATTATCGAAATTCACCCCGATAATATACTAAGCTCTACTTTGCCCAATAAGGTCACCGGTAGTTTAGTCTCGTAGTCATTGTAATCAAGATTTTGGGCCCCCAAACCAATTTTCCATTAAATTTAAATATTTTGAGATTAATCATGACATTATTTTGGGGACCAAAGTGCAACTTAAGATTTGGTGGAAATATTAGTTTCGTGTGACCAAAGTCACAACTCTCACGCCACTATTTTAATTCATTTTGGCAATTAGCCCGTTATTCAAGCTATTTTTCCTTCTTTTCTTTTGCTTTTTAATTTCTAAGTTGTTATGCGCTATGTAAGGAATCCACTTAACAAGATAATAAACTCTATCTAAGCATCTATCAACCTTAATAAACTCTATCTAAGCATCGTTACCTAACCTAAAATTTATAGTAGTACATTCTATCTTAGGCAGTCTTAGAGTTAAAATCCACGATACACAATATATACACTTTAACTAAAATGAAAAATATGAAAATTTTCAAAATATGAAATTATTCAGATACAATATAGAGACATTGTTCAAGATCAATAGATATAACACAATAAATATTTTTCAAGATCAAATGGCCATGGTGTAAGTGTGGTGAAACACCAAATAGAAATGCATATATAAGTCTTCGATATGGATAGACGTTCACAACTGCATGCATGAACAATGATGACGCCACTAGTAGTTATCACACTCTTGCCTCATCCTCTCCATCTCCCGCATGGTCCTCAGTTGCTCTAATCTCATGTAATAATAATACAATGACTCCAACAAAGATCGATCAGTTATCGAGTGTAAAGGTGATCTAGAAGAAAGACCCTTCCTTCCCCTGGGATTTAGTAGACAAAGCCTCATAAGTAGAAGTTCGTAGTTAGTAGTGGTTCTGGAACTTAAACTTTGTGGTCCACTCAACCCCTATTAAGCTTTGGAAACAATGTTTTGGTGAGTTCGACGAAGTACAATTGTTAGCTTCCGACACTGGATTCCTTAAATACCAATTCTCTCAAATATCTCCCATTTACTCCATAATTTATCCTCCCATATACAACTATTGGCTTGCCAAATGCCTATTTTGGATTCCTCTTACAGTAATTTCAACAAAATTTGAAGAATACTATGATCAACGCTTATTGATTAGGAAAATATTACTTTTTGGTTTTTATTGGGAGAATCGTACACTTTATACGCTTGCATTTAAAGCATAAACATAACTCACCCCTATATTGCAACTCATTTCATATTCCACACACTCTCTCTTCAAACTTATTTCACACATCTTTCTCTCTTTCAAATTCCATTTAAAATATTTATCTCTAAAAATTACCATCTTCTCAAATCTACATTGTTACTTTTAAATTTGTTAAATTCGAATCAAGATCTTTATTGTTTGTCTGTGTAAGAATAACCAAAATTAACCTAATTTATTTAGATCTTTTTCATATTTCATAAAAGAAGATTCTTTTATAGGTTTGCTAATTTATATTTCATTTTTAAGGATTTTTTGTTAATTTCGTTAGTTGTTTTAGTGTTCTTTGTTAATCTATTTGGGTTTTAGTTGGTTTCCACATGTATTTGTTAAAAAGAAGAACTTTTATTGGTTTGTTAATTTTCTTTGATTTTAAAATATTTTAAACAAAATTTCGTTAGTTGATTGTTTTAGGTTCTTGTTAAGTTATTTGAGTTTTGCTTGAGTTTCTATATGAATTTGCGCAGAGAAATCCTAATATTTGTTTTTTAATTTCCATTTGTTAGCTTGTTAAATTATTTACAAGGTTTTCATATGCATTTGTTATCTGGATATATTTTTGGGAAAATCTTGATGGCAGTTTCACAAAAAAATTATGTTAGCTTGTTAATGTGTAGTTGCAAGGTTTCTATATATGTATTACATAATATCACAATGCATTATAATATATTATAGGCCAAGTTTAATACAAGCCCTCGAATTATGTAAAATATTTCAAATGTATTACACCGAACCTTTCAACCTTTCAAATATGCACTTAAGATAATTTTCGACATCCGAACTTTAAAAAAATTATCGCTTAATAATCGAACTCTACTAATAGGTAAACCGGCGCAAAATGTAAAAGATATATATTACACTTTATAAAAGTCATTTTAAATAACAAACACTTAATCAAATCAATTTTAATTAATTCAATTAAAAAATACATCTTCAACCCCACCCCCACCAAATAGATATGAATCAGTAGACCTGTTAACTTCAAATGTAATTTAGACCTGGATGGAATTGAGTCCGGAATCCCAGGAAAACATGAAGACTGAAGCTCTTGTTTGTCATTTTTATATATGTCTGGTACAGGATAATTACTTGTAAGAAGCATTAAAAATGAAACCTGCTTCAAGAATTTCTTCAGAACCATGGTGTGCGGCATCCGACGATTCTTGGATTAAGAGAGCATATATTGACTCGGAGCTGAATATTCTCGATCTGATATTATGGAAGCTACAATGAATTATTTGCAGCTTCTATCTTTGTTTAAGCATATTTTGTTACATATGTTCTCTAAGTTGTTACACACAAGTTTCTTACACTTGCCTGGATTACATCCAATCAAGAGACAAGTTTTATAATTGTTGGTTAACATTTATTGGCCAATCCACCGAAGTAAGTTTCACAACCTATCAAAACACTAAATCTTGGGGTTGGACGGTGATGGTCAAGATGATGAATTTTTTAATCAATTAATTAAAATCGATTCAATTTTTATATTTTTTCCTTAGGTTCACCTATTAAATAGAGTTTAGGTGTTAAAAAGATTTTTTTTCCAAAGTTTAGGTGCCGAGAATCACCACTGCGCCACTGAAAGCCGAAATGCTGTTATTTTATTCGGAATATTTTGGTGATGTTCACAAGTAGAATCCTACATCATTATCGATAATCACATACTTGACAATAACCTCGTATCCCATCCAAGATGCAGAACAACAACAGCAAAACAGACGATATAGTACCACTAATCTCGTATACGACAAAGAGAAAGAAAAATAACGCTGGAAATAAACAACACAAAGGATTTTACCCCGATTCTCTCTCAACGCGAAGATATCCAAGATGGGCAGATCCACTAATAATATCATGAAGATCGTTATAGGACTCAAGAACCCTATTCAATCCATTTCAACCGGACGCTTTTCTCACACGAAAACCTGTGCACAAGTCCGTCATGACGCCTCTTCAATCTCTCATGACTCTTTATTAACCTCACCTGCTAATTATAATAAACCTCATAATTTAAGAATAAGAATAAACTCTCTCTATTCTAACCTACAAAGTTGATTTCTAACCACCATTGTGTGGTGATATTTCTTTCACACAATCATAGAGACTCCTAACACTCATATATATAGATTACGTAGACCCCAGTCTAAAACCTAAAATGTGTAATAGGAAACTACGGGCCGTGGGCGCCCTCAAACCGCCTTTAAAATAGTCGCGTGACGTGACCAAGACGTCGATCGTGCATATCCCCGAATATGCCTCCCGAATTCTTCTACCTCGAAGGTTCTTCGAGTCAGACTGTGTCGGACATGCTGAAAGTCCCGAATCTCCTCGATCTCCACCGATTTTTAGAAGCAATTTTTTCTTCAAACTCGAACAATTCCTACTGGAAGACAAATTACGGATCACCGCTCTTCAAACTTCAATCAGCCAGCCTCCTAAGTTGATCCTCGAATTCAATGCCTTTTACAAATCCTTAACATCAATGGTCACCAACTCGACTATCAAGCATAGCCAAAAACTTCGCTTTGTCGAATAACTTTTTACCATTCAAATTATCACCATTCCGCCTTTGCCTTGACGATCTTCTGTATCTTCATCCAAGCACCTCACAGAACAACATCCGTGCTCGATTTATCATCAATGAATTCTCTCTTCTTCTTTTCCTTTCTTGTCGATACCCACTCGATCCAATTCATCGACCACGCTTCGACCAAACATCTCCTTTCTTCTCGCTTAGCAAATCCATCGAGGTGAAACACTCTCATATCGATTTCCCTTTTTAATCACGCACACTAACTTGGATGACATTCATGCAACACTGCCGCAACCTTTTATACGTAGTTCATCACCTCGACTCGAGCACAACCCGTGCTTCTCGCCATCTCCTATAACTCATCACCAAACGAAGTCTCAGATTTTATCGCTAGGCACTTATCTCGACCTCCAATACAAACACGTCATTTCTTTTCACGGCTTTCAGAACTTCCGCAGTGATCTTTTTAGTACCACAACACATGAATTTTACCGACATCCATTTCTAACATCCAAGAAACTCCTATTCACCCACAACTGCTTTTTCTAATAACCAAAGCAAAACCCTCTGCCGATTTTCACACGAAGTTTGTACAACAATCCTCACTCTGCCCAAGCCATCATCATCAAAACACACATCACAAATGTAACAAATTTCCTCCAGTCCTTCATCTTCCGATGACTTTTCGAAAAGATCTTCCCGCGATAACACGTGACGTCAAGAACACATTACCCATATCACAAATCTCCACGGACCTTTATCTTCAAGACGAGCTTATTCCAAGAAATTTAACGACAACCCTACATGCTCACGTAAAACACATCCAAGAGTCAATCTCATCTTTCACCTCATTAGTCCTACCAGCTAGGACACACTCAATCGACACCATCTTTCAACCCGCCATACGTACCGAATAGATTTCCAATCATCAAAAACTTTGCTTCGATACTAATCGCTGTGTATCCAAAGATCTTCCAAGCTTGATACCAATTATTATAATCCTACACCATTATCGACAATCCCATACTCGATAATAATCGCATCTCATCCAAGATGCAACAACAACCGGCAAACAGATGATATATCACTAATTTAGATATTAAAAAAGAGAAATAAATGATGCTGAAATAAACAACACAAGGGATTTTATCCCTGCTCTCTTCAACGCGAAGCGCATATCCACAGAACTAATTAATATCATGAAGATTATTACCGGACACAAGAACCCTCACCAACGACCTCAACCGATATTTTCACACGAAAAACTCTGCACAAGTCTTAACATAATGCTCTCTTTGAATCTCTCTATGACTCTTTTCACAACCTCACCAAAAATTATAATAAACTCTCATAATTCTAAAGTTAATAGCACAATCCTCTCTCTATTCCAACCTACAAGTGTCGATTTTCAATCATCATTAGACGGTGGTATTTCCACACAATCATGTAGACCCTAACACTCATATATACATTCACAGTAATCTCTGTGCCTAAAACCCAAACATAGAAACCACGGGTCAAAATGCCTCAAAACCTCTTTAAAATCACAGATCCGACCCCGCATCCGGACCAAAGTCGGGACCAAGATGTCCCCGACCTCGCCTCCCACCTCCTCCCGCCTCGAAAGGCGCTCGAAGACCGGCCTTATTACGCTGTGCTCCACCTCCTCCCCGATCTCCACCGGGATTTTGCAGTAAATTTTTCTTCAAACTCCAATAGCTCGCGTTTACTTAAATTAGTTCCTATATTATACGAAGTAGTTTTAACTTCTTTTAATACATTAGCACATTTATTTAAAATAGATGCTCATGACTACATATGTGTCAATCTTAATTAATTCTTGGCGTCATCGTTCCTTTACTGCTTGATGACTTAAAACTAAAATGTACAAACAAGTTCATAGAAAACACCTATAACGGCTTAAAAACTACTAGTTAGAAAATTTGTAAACAATTGTTCACAAAAGACATCCAACATTGCTAAGAAAAGCCAAATACAAATTGACATATAGCTTCGGTTCGGTTCCGCAGACCAATCTGAACCGACTTCGCTTCTCTATTTTTAAAATCTAAATCTGCCTTGCCGACGATTTCAATTTTTACGTTATTTTAAGATTCTGCTTCGATCGGGTTTGGGTGATTTCGATTTTCGAATTTATGCATCGCGCTACAATACTCTTGAGATATTTTAATATTCGTTCGGCACAACGAGGAGTGGAATGTTTGTGGGCCTCATAAAGGAACCTTTATATGTAGGGTTTTTCAGATCATTATCTCAAAGTTGTAAAAAAGGAAAAGAAGGCAAGAGTGGGTTGGAGAAGAAATGAGCATTCATTGCGTCGTATAATTGTTCCTAAAGATAGGCAGTATTATTGTAAGTACCAGTTAGGAAAACTCATGTTTTCAAGGACTGTTTCAAAACTGAAGTATGCATTAGGTGTGCTACTCAGATGGAGCAGGTAATAGTTGTTCCATTTCATTGCTTTAAACTACTTAATTTTTTACGATGTCATACTTTTTCTCTATTTGGTTTGGGTGGAAAATTGGGGGTAGAAATGAAAACGACAAGCAAAAACATCACATATGGTATATAATTAATATGTAGCTTTCGAAATACTCGTGATAAGTTCATATTGTCTTTGATGTAGCAACAATAAATTATTTGATGGATATTATTGAAATCGAACAATCAGATTTTCCGTTCAAGTTTAATTGGGATAGTTAACTTTTGTTACTTTTTAAAAAGTAAGTTGACTTATGGTATATGTTTTATTTTATCCTTAATTTAACCATCAAAAAACTTATGGGACCATCGTAATTCCATTACCAAATAAGGGTATAAAAGGGAATGTAATACTTATTTTAGAAATTTGGTAATTAAAGTTGGACACCCAAAATATAAATTGGGCCTCAACTAGTAGCCGGATGGCGACTACGTGTTCTTCGTATAACTCGGCAGCCTCCAAATCAAATCAAACTCTAAATAACGAACTACTAAATTACAATGCACTGGGGTCATTTAGATTTGGCCCCGTAGTTTTACTCCACAATAAACGGTTCGCAATTGGGTATCTAAAGTATTGTTCTAAACAATTTTTGGAGCTACTTTCGGGTCTAATTTGATATTTTAGAGAATTATTAGGCATAAGTAAAAGTTGTTTTTGTTGTAGTCCTATAAACAGGAGTTGCTTAATAAACACCCAAATATTTTTTTTTTAGATGTCAAAATATTGTTACGTTCCTCGATTTTTAATGGTAATATTGTAGAAAAATTTAATAAAATAATCATTTTTAAGAATTTACTAGTCCTTAGGAACTTTTAAGTTATTCCAACAAACATATGAAGATAGAATAGATCAATTATATGTTGATGCTAATTACCAATATTTGATGACCAACCATCAACATACAATAATTAAATGTAAAGAAAGGGAAGAACCCTTACTAGAACTTATAAGTTAATTTCTGAATAACCTAAATACACCTCCCTAATTAAATTCAAATACAGAAAATGAAATGAAAAGATTCAATGTTACATTAAAAAGAAATTAAAATAAACCCATGTATAATTGTTGTATGCAATCTTTACCATGTACCCCCCCCTCCAAGTACTCCATTCCAATAACCAGTTGAATTCCCATTGTTGGTATTATTATTCTGCTGTTTTGTATTACGTTGAACATGCTGATCAGTAGTAGCAGTTGAATTGGTTGATGCTTGCTTTAAGTTCAAGTCTTCAAATGGGAACAGAAACCTGCTATTTCCCTGATCTTGATGAACATTCTGAAGAGTACCACCAAATCCACTATTATTATTGTTTCCAAGACCATATAATGAAAAGTCTAAAGAGGGTTTCAACTCAACTGGCATAGTGAACCCTGATGTTGAGTAGAGATTGTTCGAATCAGTAACTTGTGGGGGTATTATTGGGATGAAAGAATTGAACCCTTTTGATGAAGGTGTAATTCCAGTTAAAAGCTCCATTGGTGAAAGTTGATGAGATGATTGGGTTGAGGTAGGAAACTTATCTTTGTTGTTGCTATGGCCATGGTTATCATTATCAAAGTTTGGAGCTTGGATTAGCTCTGTAAAGGTCTTAAAATCATGTTCTGATGTAAACCCTAAATTGAGATCTTGACCTTCATGGATCTTAGTAGGGTTTTGATAAATAATTGGTGGGGGTAATATTGAAAGATCTTGGGGATTGTTTATCTTCTTGGTTGAAGGATTTGAGTTTGCTGATGAAACAACTGAAGTTGATGATCTTTTGTTCTTCCTTGAACCACCTCCAACAGGGATGTTTCTTAGAGTTCCCCCCTCAGTCCAATATCTTCTACATGCCTTACAAAAATACCTTGGTTGAGAGAGGTTGTAGTTGTTGTAGTAACAAAACTTTGTGTTGGTTGAATTGCATCTTGGACAGTTCAAAGCTTGCTCCTTTTGAGGCCTCACTTTCCCCTCTAAGGGATTATTATTACAAAGCTTTGGGGAGTAATCAGTCGTTGGTATTATCTCTTCCATTGGTTTCATCACCATCCCCTATTTAAGTTCCCAAACAAGCATCAAAAGGAAGGAAAATAAAATATAAATAATCTACACAAACAGTGAAAGACATCTATCTAAAGTTTTAGTGGTTGTTATCTCCAAGAAGAAACATACAATCAAATTGGAACTAAACGAATTGTGAAAGCCGAAGAAGACATTACATAGATCATAGAACCAACAAACACAAGAAATTGATGAGTATGCTTTTCATCACTTTAAAATAATTATAAAGAGAACTCTGACAAGAAAAAGGAACAAATTACCATATAAATAAGAAATATAGTTAATCCTTTCTCCATACATACAAGCAAAAAAGAAAAATAAAGCGACTATATGTTGGGAAGATCTGAAAAAAGAAAAAGAACTCTAGGAAAAGTGAGAACTAACACGATAATGAACATCATCTACCTTTACAAAAAGTAGTAACAACAAAAGTAAAGATTATAAACTAATAAACTTCCTCACATGAATATATGTATGCAGGCAAGACCTGTTAGCTAGCTCCAAATAACAAAAATTATAGCTACCAACTAAGCATAGGGATCAAAACAAAATAATAGAGATGTCTATATACCTGAGGCCATTGAGCACTATCCATAGATGATAACGGAGTAGATGGACAAGATAGAGAAAAAGGAAGGAAGGAAGAGGGGGGGGGGGGGGGGGGTGATGGAGAGGTACAGTAAAGAAATTCAACTGCTTTCTTTCAAGTGGCTTTTAAAGTTGGTAAAGGAATGTTTTAGATGGCTGTCTACGTTCTTACTTCGTAGTGCTTTATGCTCTTGAATATGGACAATGATGTTAGAGAGAGAATATAATCAAAGAGACAGTGGGAAGAATATACAATAATCAAGTGTACGTTCCACTAATATAGAAGTTCTACTATTTCCTACTGTGTTTTGCTATCTAAAAAAGTATAAAAAAATTATCACATTTTATATATTTATTTAGAAAAAGTATTAATATATAATATTTTTAATATACATACTTTATTATTAAGTTAATAATTTTAATTAAAATTAAAATTTTGAATGTCAATTAAGATTATAAAATTTATTAATATTTGACCATTAAAATATAAATTTAATAATTTTTTATGACTAGAACGAGTAGAAATTAATAAAATATTTGTCAATGTGGGTTGTTATGTGGCTACATATAAAACTTCAGTGCCATTTATCTTTTCTGACTAATAATGAACTTGTTGGACAAGTGAGATTTTTCTTTTGGAAGAGAAAATCATTTGTTTACGTTATCGGGTTGATGTGAGTGCAACACCAGTTGGTTCTCGAGCATCTGATTCCACAGTAATTTAACAGAATATGTCGACAAAAAATGCAACACAATTGCTTAAGGAATATGTGAAGAGTAAAAAAAGCCTTCTAAACATTAGAATTAACCGTTAGGATAATGAACCATCAAACATTATTTTCATCATTATCACTTTTTCATTATAAGAAGAAATATAATTTGGATTTTAACATATTGTAAAAGGAAAGCATTTAAGAAATGTTTGAATCGAAATATATGGACAATAATGTATTCATGTTTTTGTCATTAATAGTTTTGTAATTGCATCTCGACTTGATTAATATAATTTTATGAGATGAAACATTGTTAAGTTGTAAAGTATTAAGAAGTGTTAAGTAAGATTGTCACAGGAAATCGTCTTTAACATGAACTGGACGTAGGAGTATGTACGAATTGGTTCGTTTCAGTTTTGAGTCAAGATTGATTCTCTCAAAGGTCGAATTTAAAATTGGATCAGTTCGGTTCCGGTCCTATCGGTTCAGGTTCAGTTTTGGTTTTGGGCCAATTTTTTAGTCTCGTCTTGAGCTTAAAATTAAATCTTAAAACTAGATCTAATAATGTAGTTTCAATAAACTCCTATAGATTAATCATGCAATCTGCATAGATAGTCAATATTCAATACGAGTTTTTTACATATTTATCTATTTCCTATATTTTTAGTTTTGGAAAGATTTACATATCTCTTAGTCCCTCCAATCCACTTTAATTATCAATTGATTTTTTTGAAATTCAACTTTGACAATCAATTATTAATTATTCCTTATTCTAAAAATTATATTCCCTCCGCTCCAAAAAGATTTTCCACTTTTGATTTTTTGACGGTTTCACTTTTTTAAGCCAATCTAAATATTTTTGCTCATTAGATATTATTTTGATGAAAAATATATCAATTCGAATTTGACTCAAATGTGAATTTTCTATCGATATAGTTTTCTATAAAATATTATACAACAGAAACAAAAATATTTAAGGTCAAACTTTGAAAATTAAAACTATCAAAAAGTGAAATGTGGACAATCTTTTAGGAACGTAGGGAGTAAAATTTATATAATTGGATTCGTCTTTTAAAATACTTTCATAATATTAATTTATTAAATTTTTTTACTACTATAATTATAGAGTAATCAAGATCAAAGATTTAACTCGATATGTAAGAAAGTCAATTAAAATCTGATTTGAGGAAAGATATATTATACCAATAATGAACAAAGCAATCTAAACTTTCTTTAAATGTACACACGCAAATACCGCAAAGATTCGAAAAGTTGTATTAAACGAAAATTGAAAATCTATGTAAAATTTAGCCATCTGCCTCTAAGAGTTTTAAAGCCAATCCTTAATCGATCTCTGCTCTATCCTGTGCCTAACCTAAATAAAGCCAAGCAAGTTAAATTTCATTATTTTCATTAATTTTGCTCGATCGTTCGGCTAGTTTAGGATTTTATGCACACCCCTAATTGATGGAGTGTCCAACCTAAGTGTTCGTTTCATGTAGATGTCTTTTTCAAGTAAACTTCTACTTAGCTTCACTCACGAATTAGACAAGAGCACCTAATAAGTTTGACATAAGATTGATGTGAGGTTTAATTTAAGCATCCGAGATCGACGAGATTAATATGAACTGAAGGGGGTAGCGGCTAGGTCCCGGTGAACACATCATGTACTCCACTCCATTGGTGTTCGCGTTAGGATCCTCAATATACCGTTGCGCGGCTTCTAACTATATTAAACGTTCAATGAAAAACATTATTTTTATTAGAAATGAACTATAAAATTATTAATTGAAATTCATACGCACCAAAGCCAAGCTTGAGTAGCGAAGCAACTACTGATCAACTTCAGCCATGTTAAGCTTCCCTGTATGAAAAACCAAAATCAGAACAAAAAAACTTAAATGTTACCTCCCTCAGCTAGCTGTCTGTTAGTGATATCTATCGTCCATCGGTGCTCATCCGTGCACTAGTTCCCTCGACCATTAACTTTTCGATCGGAACTCATCACTACACCATTGGTTAATCATCTCCCTCCACATCTCTTCCGAAGGCATCCAATCGATCCGAGGACAAGATCTTAACTGCTCAAGATCATTTTTTATGAATTCTCAATACTTCGCTCTTCGTAGTCTCAAACCCTAGTGGAGATGTTTTTCTCCTAACAAAACCTTCCTTCATTTTCATCGATCCTGGACATACCATCTTGAACCTACAAAAAATAACACAAAACGTTAGTTAAAATACTCCCCTCCTATGTTTTTAATTGATCATCTAGTTCAAAATTACTTTATTAACATAGTAGTAGAGAAAAATTATCAACCAATGATAAAGTAAATAATCACTTTTTACTCAAAACAGTCAATTAAAAGATATAATTTTAAATCCTAAAGAATCAATTAACAAGATACAGAGGAGCATAAGATTCTTTTAAGCTAATAAGTTACAACTAATATAAATTATACCTTCTTACTTCTCCCAGAGGTATAATTCTTCTTCTCGTCGACTTTCTTCTAGTACATTGCATCAATGGTTTCCTTAACAGAGGGAGCATCAGATTTTCCCTTTTTTCGTTGAAGTTAGTCTACAACGACACATTAAAAAACATTATTATAGATTAATTATATAAAAACAATTAATCATGGGATAAATTGAATTAAATGACTACCGGTCCGAAGGCCTGACAACGTTCATCAGACCTTAGCATATTTTCGGGAACTTTGGTGTATCCTGGGTCTCACTTGTGACGACGAGCTCGGCACGAGGAACTCCAGTGGTTGTTGTGACCTGCCTTCTGATTCGGAAATGAATGAAATAATAAGCATAAATCCCATTTGCCTCGTCTTGGCAAGAGGGACTGTCATCTCCTAGTACGATGACGAAGGGAACCATCATCCGATCGTTTAATTCATACGTCGTGATTTGGCTCACGCCAAATCGTTATTTTTCATTTATTACGTCCCTTACTTATAATTATTGTAATAATTTATTTTATTACTTAGCTTAACGCGAAAGACGCTCAACTATAGTAATTGTTGATTAGTTAATATTTTGTCATAGTTTTAGGATTATTTTTGTACACTATTACTCACAAATTGATTATTTTTTTAATGAATCGGCAAATATGACTAATTATTTGATTCCCATCTTTCATTGTTATTTGGGGAAAAAATGTTAATTTAGATAAAAAAGATATAAAGACAGCCCAGCCTACGTAATTTCTGTAAGAACGAACATAAAGTTTCTTCAAAGATCAAAAAGAAGTTTGCATGAAAAAGTCCGAGAAAACAAAAACCTCAAGAAACTAACCTAATTCTTGCACGCCTATTAGAGATCAGAAGAACATTTGGATTTCATCAAGCAAACAGGAAGAAAGTCACGCCTACCAATAATTCTTACTTGGATTATTTGCTTTTGAATTGTTTCGCCTCTCGGCGTTAGGAATCGCCTCAAATTCTTGGACATCGTAGCTTACCAATCGACGGGATGACTCGATTTCAAGAAAACCCGTTTTCAAAACAACTCAATAAAAACAATATACAACTAACGACAACACTTTTTAAGAAAAGATCCATCGCAGATTCCTAACCACATAACAACAAACTCAATATACAACATAACTCCAAAAGTGACCAATACAACAACCTAAGCAACAACAAGTATCTCAAAAATAACAACTATACGCATAACAACCACAATCCAACAAATAGAAAGAGATCTAGCATCAATCGCCACCCGCCACCTAAGCTTTTCAAAGACAAACAATTCGGCAAACCCTGGGCCGAAAGAGCAACACCACCTGTCAACCTGGCAATAAATTGCCTTCCATACCATTAGCGAAGCCGCGGCTTAGTGAATATACGTATCTCAAGAATGAAATCAACTCCAATCACGCACAACAGACAAAGGATTTAATATCAGATAACATAGATAAGTCGTATACGATATTATTCAACTTAGGATCTTAATATAAAAGTCACTATAGCCATTATCATTTTCATATGGTCATAAATTGTTACTAGCAGAATTATCCAAATGATGGCAATCAACAATAACATACATATATCTCAAGAAAAACCGTGAATAACACGCACAACCAATCGGACATCCTACTTATCCACAGACAACGACGACACCACAACCTCAACGACTAGGCAACTCAGCAACCCAACCAACTCAACAATAGTATCAACTCAACAAATTAACAATAGTATCAAACAACTCCAAGAGTAAGATCAACTCAACAACTCAACAAAGAGTATCAACTCAACAACTCAATATAAGTCCGGTTTCTACTACTAATGCGCATATAATCAACCTCAACTCACAGGAGAAACTTATACCGTCACATAAGCTATCACCGAATCGTAACGAAAATGCAAGAATCACCGAATCGCCACCAGTACGAGGCAACTCACCAACCCATCAGAATCCAAGAAGATACCGGACAAATCAACTCAACCGACAACATCAAATCATATACAACTCTTCCTAAATACGACTCAACAACTCCTCAAAACACCGGACGACTTTATAAGACTACAAACACAACGCAATCCATTCAACCCACAACGCATAATCAACATATAATTCAACACAAAATCACATATATACACAAAACACATATCCGCAATCAAATAGTTAATCAACACCCGCGGTGATGTAAACTCACCTCGGTTATTATATGAAAACTCCAAATCACAATGACCTTTCCGATCAACGCCTATAAATATTCCGTAATTATAATTACTACTTATAACACAACTAGTAATATAAACATTCTACCTATATATCATCTCACATTATACCCCAAAATAACTACTGAAAATCCCATTATAATCTCTATTCCAACTTAAGTCCAGAACTTCCATTCGATCGAGTTCCAATTACTAGTTTCAAAAGCTCTAACGTTCGATATTAACAACTAATCATCACATTTAACCATCTTTAATCTCAAATCCAATTAACTACTCAACTTACAAAAACTCATAATATCCTTATCATTCTAATCGCCTAAAAATCATAAGTTACACCTCAAAACAACCCTAATAAAAGTCCAAGAGTACACTTCACTATAATAAAATCATTTAGAAAAAGTCAATAAAGTCAACAAAAAGTCAACTATAATCATCGACAATAACCCCATAAATCGATAATTATCAACTCTATACGATAATCTGCTTAAAATGGCAATTCTATAACATAAACTTCGAAGCCCAAAGTCAACTCCAAATCTCTAAAAAGTCAACATCATACTCCAAAGATTCGAACTTTCTTACTCAACACGTAGAGAATTACTGTAGAAACTTCCAGAAATTTTAGGACCAAAGCTCGCTAAACGAGGAAGAAATGGAAGAAAATTGAGGAAAAACGGGAGTGGCTCGCCAACTCAGCATTTGGCAGGTTGTGCCAAGATGATAAAGACGATGATAAGGCATTTGGATAACTATAAAAGCCACGCGTCCGCATAAAAATATCTCAAGAGCGTTTCACTTTCTGCTCGCTTAGTTTCGCCCCTGCTTAACAACACTCACTTAACATAATTTAATTTCTAACCCCTAATTATTACAATAATACTCATACGGAACGGTTCTATAGCTTTCATTGAAGACAGTTACTAGTATTTTTACTTTTTATTATAATCTAGTAGTTTATTTTTTCAGGAATATTATTTATTGTTTGAGTAGTAGCTAATTTTCCTATCACTCGTTGTTATGATATAACCTTGACACTGTATTTGTTACCCAGATTTTGAATTTATCGTTATTGCATTAGTATTAATCTTTAAACTTAATCTCATTCGATTATTTTAGAATATGACCAATTCTTTTCTATGAGAATCCCTGAGTATTATGTACCCCTAGAACCAAAAGGAATGCATAATAGATCACTTGATTAGTTAATTAATAAGTTGTTATACGGATGAGTGGAACGTATTAATTGGTTCTAATAGATTTATTTGTGTTCATATTTCGGATATAATTAATTCACCTACGAACCATAGTAATTTAGTTAATTTAGGAATACTCGATGAACTCGTGAACCGAACGGTATACCGTACTAACGAGAAATCGGACCCTAGTGTTGATAATTCCATTATTCGGGGCGTAGAATACCATCGTTAGTAAAATCGATACCTTAGTAACTTTTAATCCAGAAATTTATCCATTTTAATTTCATTGTTAGTTTTAGTTTAATTAGTTTAGTACAATCAATTCCAATCTTTATTTTCATTTGCAACTACAAGTAATTTAAATAAATATGTTCTTCGGTGAATTCACCTCATTTCGAAAGCAATTATACTACCACACGACTCGTGCACTCATGGTGATTATAATTTTTAACAAATTCTCTCTGCGCCATGTTCTGGGGATTTGATTATACTTAAATTGTTAGTAGTTGTTTAATTTCAAGTCTTTTATAATTTTATCAAGTTGGGTGCTTCGACTTACAGTTGCGATTTTTACGTGTGTCTTTGGTCGACGTTCATTAGGTCCTAATTTATTACCTACTGAATCCAAGATATCGAAGTAGATTCGGGAAGGAAAGAGGTGCCAAAGTTCTCGTCTTCAAACTATGACAACTAACAAACGGGTGTTAATAAACGAAGGATTGATCATTGCCATGATAAAGCTGATCACCTCTTATATCGCTCGACGACGTAACTAAAATTATGAGCCGAAGAGTTTCCACTCCATAATTTGGAAACTTTTCATGGGATTGCTACTGAAGACCCATTGACTTTCTTAAATGAGTTTGAAATAATGGTGGATAGCCTCCCAAACCAACGGAGCAACACACGAGTCTTTGGAAACTGGAAGAAGAGTACTTTGAAAGACGTAGCCCATCGATGGTTTACCATACCCTACCATTCACACGGAAAGAGATGTACGAGAAGTTTGTATCAAAATTTTATACATATGCAAAGAGTACATCACTATGGAATCATATTTCTAATTTTACTAAGGATGATGGTAAATCATTCCACGAAGAATGGGATCATTTTCAAACATTGTGGATTTAGTATCCTCATCATGGGATACCACATGAACTACAAAACTTTATTTATGATTTGCCGACTCAAATAAGATCAAACGACGGTTAACAATGCAACTGGAGGTGCACTTGGTGGAAATAAAGTGGCAAAGATTCAAGAAATTTTTGAATCATTAACTACTAATTCATTACAAAAAGGTGTGAGGGCAATATTGTAGAGTATATGAATAAATTTAACTCCAACATCGATTTGAACAAAGTAAATAGGCATCCATGCAGATAAATTGAATAATTATCCATGGATTAACAAGGACAGCCGATGCAAAGTGATATATATTCTTTTCATGAGAGTTATCCCAATATGTGTGAACAAGCAAATGAAATGAACAGGTACAACTCAAGAATGAAAAATGATCCGTATTCAAATACCTAGAATCCTGGACCAATCACCTTAATTTCTTTTGGAAGAATAATGAAGTGGAAACCCCAAGGGCGTGCTGAATAACCAAGCATGATTTACTCCGCGGAGGCCGGGCTTAGATAAAGATCTTACAAATGCTCAAAAATCAAGAATCACATAATCAGAAAACCAGTGCATCAATTAAAAAGTTGGAGTTTCAGATAGGTGAATTGGTTGAGGCTCAACAAAAGAACGAATTTGGAAGGTTTCCTACTCAACTTGAGCAAGCAAAATCTATCATGACATTTATGTATGGAGAATCCGAGGAGGTTGAGAAATTTGGGGACTTTTCAAGTCACCACGAAAGTTAAAAGCCATCATGACATGGTGAGCTTTTAAAAATCCTTTGATATCAAAAGCAATGGAGATAAAAAGGTTTAAGTCAATGGAAGAACAGAGTGTCAGGTAAAGCAGAAAGAAGGCTGCAGAAGTTAGCCTAGAAAAAGGAAAATCGAGGACGCGCGATGAAATTGCTCCACCAAAGACTATTCCCAAAAAAGGTCTTTAATGAATAAAATAGATGTCTTTCTAAAATACATGTTAATTTACCTCTACTTAATATTCTAAAGAATATCCAAGCTTATGCTACTTTCATTAAAGAATTAATTAAGAAACGTGATAAGTACGAGCCTAATGAAATTTAATTACGCTGCTAGAGATCGAAATGCTATTTTTAGAACAAAGTTGACTCCAAAGTCACGGACCTCGGTACCATTCTAGATATAAATTTAGAGGACTTAAAACGAGAAAAAGGTATGCTAGATCTAGGTACTAGTATGTATCTTATGCCCATTTCAGGTGTACCAAAAAGTCGATTGGGGAGAATTGGACACTAGTATGACTTTGCTGCCATTTGACAATTCACTTAAGCATCCCAAAGATATACTAGATAATGTCCTCGTTCAAATTAATAAATTGATTGTGCTCGCCGACTTTGCGCTGAGACAAACATCAAGTGTTGGTAAGTATGAAATACCAATTTTATTGGAGAGACCTTTCATGAAATCAACTAATACTATTATTGATGTATGTAATGGAAAGATTTCCATGAGCATGCTAGATCAAATAATTAATATTTCTGTGTTGAACTCTTGTTTATTTAATGAGGTTAATGATTGTTTCTTAGTTGATGAGTTGAGCACAAATAATTTTGGAGCTGATGTTACTAGTGTTAGACTATATGACAACCTAGGAGGGGGGGAGGGGGTGAATTTTTGTATAGCGGAATTATACCCAATTTTCAGATTTATAAAGTTCTTAAGTTCAATTATCCCAATTAACCTATTTTAGCAATTTGTGTGTGATCACATAGTATACAAAGTTAAATCAAATAGTCCTACACAAATATGATCATGCAATAGATAAACAAATGTGTATTTGATTCATTACATTAAATATTTAACGTTTCGAGGATATGCAATTGTTACCTAAATAATGCTTAGTCAATTTAATCAATTCTCTACAAATTTATGCAATAATTTCAATCAAAACATGTAATCAATTAACACAATTATAAAAACATATCAATATGTAACAATAAGGTGTTTATGATAGAAATTTAAACTGGCACGGTGTTTAATCTAGCTTCAAGAAACCTACTGTCTCGGCTTTTTCAACCTTGGAATGGAAATGTAACCTCGTATATATTATCCGATGCTCAACCACTGTGGCGCATGCGAATCAATATATACCGGCCTAGCCAACCCACTAAATTACCTAGTTGGGCGCCCAGCAACTGATTGTGAGAACCCTCACGCACTTTAAAACCTCGAGTATTCACGATCTACCCAACCTTTGGAATCTTCTAGCTACCCATTCGTGGCTTTATTACAATCTCGCTAATTAATCCAATAACCGAGTTCATTTCCAAGTAAAATACTCTACTCGTGAACTCAGGCTATTTTCAAGATCTACCCAACCTCGAACAACCTTCTAACTACTCCACTGTCGATTAGCAATCTCACTAATCAACCCACACACTGGTTTCACTTCCAAGCAAGAAAACCAATCTACTAGTGAACCTTAGAAAGCACCTTTTCTCAAAGAAAGTTTTACTCTTGAACAAGATAATCCCTCATCAGATTAGAAAGAGTATTTACACTTTATCTCATATAACCTCTTAATGAGCGGACGGTCAAGCTTGTTTGAATCTCCTGGCCAGTAGATATAACCTCGACGAAGCTTGTTTTTCTTGAGCAATCTAATAAACACTAACTGCTCCTTCTTTATCACAATCTCTATATATAAAAGCAAGCAATAATTTAGTCCAAAGTCTATAAGATAATCAAAATTGAAGTTATTATGAGAGATTTGAATACTAAAATAAAGAGAGATTTGCCTAGAAATGTCTCCAAATGAGAGAAAAAGTTTAGGAAGAAGTGGGTTTGGGTGGGGTTTAAATGGTTGGAGATTAAACGGTCAAAAATGGGGAAATTCTGGTCTCGATCGATCCTCAATCGCCTCCCTTCTAGGAGCGATTTTCTTCCAGAGTTCTAATCGCTCTCACCTCTACGTATTTCCATTTAAAAAAACTCATTTCCCGCCTGCTATAACTCCGACATTTTGACGATTTAAAATGCTTGATAGCTCTTTTTCAAACCCTTTATAAATGAATTCAAACCCCTATTTTATAAACATTAATATTTTAAAAAAAATTATTTTGACAAAATATCTTAAAAACTTTGAACGCTTTAACAACTTTTCATTAAGAATGAATTGAAAATATCTCCGTGATAAAGAGCTTCAATTAAGATTGTCTAAGAGACTTTTAAACTATTATCGAAGTTTCAACTTTTTACCTTTGTAAGAGCTTGCATCCACATTAGCATCACTCGATATCCTTAACACTTCAATCCTTCTTCTTGAATTCATTCACATCAGACGTTTCTTGAATATCTTGACTTCTCAATGTCACTGGTCTTGTGCTTGCTAAATAGGTATATCACTTTGAAGTCCTCCGCAAATATATTTTTAACATGACTAGATAAAAATACTTAATCAGATGTGTTATAGTAAATTAATATTTTAGTAATCATCAAAACAAAGTGTACAAACACATAGTCCAACATTTCCTCCCCTTTTGGGCGATGTCGTGTCATTGATGCCAAACACATTTCAAATAAGGCGGTATTGGACATGGTTTGCTCATATATGGATCCTAAGTAATGAATAAGACAATTAGGTAATATATAAGTGACGTATAACTGGGTTGAAATCAATAATTATTGGTTTCATTTATTATGCCTGCTGCGACAATTGGTTGTGAATAATTCATTTACTAGTTTAGTGAATGTGATTACATAAACTTTTAACATTCGATCACAGAATTGTAATTACTAGTCGGGTTCTCAGATAATATCGATTAAAGTTTATTGTTGATTCATCCATAATCGCTATAATAATAAGGCCACAATGGCCAATTATATATTATACGGCCGATATTATCTCGAGCTTCATGTCACACACATACAAAGGACGTTTGAATTATATTTAATGGCGAAATAAACCGTGACTTAACTGAGTTGATTGTAATTAAATCTTAATATTTCTCCACCTGTGAATTTTATATTGACAATATAAAAATATATAAATTGGATAAATCCGAATTAATTAATTAGTCAATTGAATTAATTCAATAGTTAGTTGAGCTCGTTAGTAACTTGTTAGTTACTAATAATAACTTGTTAGTGTTTAATTTTACTTAACGAGTTAGTTTAAATTAAACGAACTGGCTCATTAACTATTCAGTTGGGCTTTAGGTTAAATAATAATAATATATTTAACCTAACGATTAACCTAATAATTAGGTAATCATCTTTGAAAATGATGAAAACATTTTCACGCCTCCACCAAGAATCCGTGAGCTACAAATGGAATTTGAAAGGTTTTCATTTGTTCTTAATCCAATTTTAATCCAGTTCTAGCAAACTCAAGTGTGGGATACAACCTCTCCGCGCTGACTAACTAGGAACCACTACATTTGAAGTGCTCAAGACTGGATTGTCGGGCTCAGCTTCGTGGAAAGATTGTTGATAGGCTTCGCTGAATCTTTGCACTATTTCTCATTTTATTTAGTTCGTGAGTTTAAAACCCACTGATCCTCAAGTTTATATGTTTGATT
The DNA here is from genome assembly GCA_019722365.1 of Lithospermum erythrorhizon. Lineage (NCBI taxonomy): Eukaryota > Viridiplantae > Streptophyta > Magnoliopsida > Boraginales > Boraginaceae > Lithospermum > Lithospermum erythrorhizon. Next base: position 140,044 of record JADFUC010001322.1, on the reverse strand, counting down.
AAAGTTTTTATTCAAATTATACATATATTTTTCCAACAATAACATGGCATCTTAGTATGATATATAGCATTAGATTCTCCCCCTTTTTGTCTCATCAAAAAATACAAATTGAACATAATAAGATACCACAAATATGTCAAGCAAGGATAATGATTTTAGCATATTTGACATGATTTATACACATGCGGTAATGATAAAATAATGAAGCATAAAGCATGTGTATACTAAATCACATATGAATCCACTTCAAGGTCCAAGCTAAGAAGGTGCAACAACTAAAACAAGTGATGTCAAACATATGTCATGAACGGATTAAATTAAGAATAATGACATATGATAAAGTATTACTTTAATTCTCTCTTTTAAAAAATTTGAAAAACTCAAAAGAGAATAAGTAATAAGATCGTCCCTCAAACAGCATTTATCAGAAAACAAGTTCTCATAGACCTCACTAAGCGTAGAAGCCTCGTGAGAAAAATTTTGGAATTTCTTTTTTGAATTTTCTAAGTATTTTTGGTGAATTTTCAAATTATAATATTTTAATAATTACAAATTGCATAATTAATTTTCCAATACATTTTTCAGAAATTTCAATTGTATAATTTAAGAATATCATGAAAATGTTTGTGAAAATAAGATGTTTTGTAATAGCTTAAGGCCTTCAAAACATTTTTTTGAAAAGATTGAATTAAATAGTAAAACTAAAAATTACCACAAAATCGATTGACGAATCCGCTGGAGCCGCCTGGCACGCCCGCCACCAAACGGGGTCATGGCTCGAGTATTCTCTCCCCTATAAAGTGAGGCGGCGCTGCTGATCGACGGCTGACTGCTATCCAACCGTCGCCATTCATACGCTTGTGTTTAAAAGGTTCAATTAGCTTTTAAACCCTAATTTAGTTTTTTAAAATTATGGTAAATTTATTTTCGGGTTTTTATGAGTAAATATTATATATAAAATATGATAATCAGAATATCAAATTTTAAAATGATTTTATTTAATTCAATTATCCCTTTTAATTATTATCCTTGGCTTATTAATTTATTAAGCATCAACAATAATAATAATCTAGTTATTAAATATATAATGAATATAATATTTGCAAGTATTTATATTATTACATATGCATGAAATAATTATTGGACACATTTTATAAATATATGTATCAATTAATTTTGATTATATATTTTACATGGATTTAATTATGAGATTCAAATTTCAATTTAATTCCAATCACATTTAATTGTATATTTTATGTGATTTAATTTGATTTGCAAATCAAAATGGAAACTATTTATATGATTGTCAATCATATATTTAAATTTGAATTTGATTGAGAGTTAATGTCTCAACCTCATAATTAGTATTAATTAAATACTTATTGCATATTAAGCACATGTTTATTATGATTGACGTACGCTTATCAGCATACTATTAAGATGACGTATTGACATTGAAAAGTATTATGTAATATCACAAGTATATACATACTTGATGAAATACGATGACAAGCGCCGATTTGACGGGAGTACATTTACGGTACTAACCATTTTATTTAGTACTTTCTAAGAAAGGGTATACAGATAATTTTTTTTAATAAAAATATATGTCAACTCATCATCCTAATTATTTAATACAATTTCAAATTTTAATTGACAATAAAAAGTTAAAAATCTAGAAAATTAATTTCACACCTTCAAATTAAAATCATTACTCACTAGAAATCAAATTAAAATATTTCAAAGCACTCTAAAATCGTTTAAATCATAAAATATAAGAAATTTATTTAAGAAATTTCCACTAACAAAAACTAACAAAAAATTATATTAATATATATTAAAAGTAAAATCATGAAAAAACACACAAACAAATATTCTTATAAAATAAAAATAAAAGATGTAACCGGAATGTTTAATTACGGTTTAAACTAACTTATTAACCACAAAATACGGGCAGACTGACAAATCTTTACCAACCACCATAATCATCGATGATCAGACAAATCTTTACTAAATCGTATTATATTATTACAATGACAAATTGCGGTTAACCACGTTAGCCTAAATAAACCTTTGAAAGTGGGGTCAATAAGGTTTTAAGTTAGTTTTATCTTTTTCGAAGTTTTACTTAATATAAATGGAATTAACAAACTATATGAATATAAATTACTCCGATAAACCAACTACCCAAACTCTAGAACTATTAGTCAAGAAATAAAGAACTAAAATATGATTAACTAAACACAATACTTCAAAGTAGCGAGATAAGTGTAGAGACAATACGCACGATTTTTACGGTACCTTCTTGCCTCTCTAATGCTAATAACCTGCCTGCATTTAGCAAGATTGCACATTATTCGTTGTAAATTTAAAAATTTATGTTGTGGCTGCTGTTAAAAACCGAGATCATAAACTAAACCGAAACCTAACGGCGAAGTCGGAAAGAACTCTCGAGATATTTTCTCGCTGACCCCACGGGACCTTCTTATACCTATCCAAACGCCTTTGTCATCATTATCATCATCTTCTCCTTTTTTTACGGTTAGGCCGAAATCCCTCTCCATTTTCCCTTTGATTTCTGGCTTCCATTTTCTTCCTCATTCTACGAAATTTTACCCTAAAAATTTCGTGGAGAGCTCATCCTCTACGCTTTAAGGTAAGAAAGTCTCGAATCTTTTGGAGTATTTCTTTGAGTTTGAGATGTTGGACTTTTTGGGAATTTGAGCTGACTTACTATGTTTATTATGTTTATCATTAAAAGCTATGGAGGCATTACTTGTAATGGGTTGGGAGTGTTAGATTTTCACCCATCACAAAGTCTCATACCTACCGACGCAGAACTCACCTGCATGCCATGAGTGCATGAGTTTTTATCGTCAAGGCGACGCGACAATCGAATATCACCCTGAAAAGCAAACGAGTAGCAGATGTCACAGTCGGAAGGGGAAAGTCAAGGAGCCAAAAGCAGATGAAGCAGCCTTGGGGTTGAGTTTGAGCATCGGGCAAAGAAGGCAGTCATTGCCATGTTCAAATTGCATTTTTAGATCAGATTGGTTTTGTGTTAAAGAAGACGGTAAGCTGCTTAAAAATCAAGTAGTGAAGCAAAGGATGGGTCGTGAAGGATTTACAGCTTGACTCAGAGTGGAGCTCGGGAGATGGATGGGCGTTATATACAATGCATTCTACGAGTCAAGAAAGAAATTCTTGACGAAAGCTCACGCTTCTTATAAAGATGAGATCTTGCAAAGACAGCATGTACATGTGACTTCGAGATTGACTTTCCGTGGCCGGAAATGAAGAGAGAGAAATTGGGTAGAGTTCGTGGCTAAATGTTTGGTTTTGCCAAATAGAATGGCATGAAGATGCATATCCCGCACGATTGCTGCAGAATTTCTTCCTATTCCCGAGCTGACGGGAAAATGTTAACATGACTTTGTATTCGCCTTCTGTGTCATGAGGCGGAATGACGGGATTCACATTGTGGATAGGCTGCCGAAGTCACCATTTCTACCTATCGATCTACCATGACTGTAGAAATAAATAAGACAGACAAGCTGACCGGGGATTGCGAGATCGCATGGGTCTTGTCGTATTATTTCTGACAAGGATGGTAGATTCACTCGAGATTCTCGAGAGGTTTCAGAGGCGCTGGGGACTGGGAGCGGAGTCACATCTTTCCATCCCCTGCATGTACGGGCAATTGTAGTAGAACATTCCTTTAATTTCGAGGATATGTTTCGGCTCTGCTTGAAGTTTCTCAGTGGAGTCGATGACGAGTCGCCTAAGAGTTCGCGTATAACAACAAGCCATGCTAGTATCCGCATGGCTCCATTTGAGGCGCCAGATGTATGGCTGCTTGACCAAATTGCTGGAACGGGGTCGTATATGAAAGTTTATGGTTCCGAGTTAGTCGGTAGTTCGTGAGTAGGATCTTAGCTGTATACAGAAAACTGAGGATAGCAGACGCATGTACAAATATGTTAATCGCCGCCGGGTGGATTTGTCCTTCAAGTCGGGAGATGACGGTTTTTGAGGATATCGCCATGGAAGTGGAGTAACGTTGCCTGGGAGAAAGTGTTTCTGAGTTGTTTCGCGGGTATTTCTGTGATTGTTGAAGTCGGGGAAATTTCGAGGGCGAAATTTTATTAGCGGGTAGACCAGAATAACCTGTTCGTGATGTAGTAGCATCGTAATATTATTCGGGGGTTGTAAATTTAAAATTTATGTTGTAGTTGTTAAACCGAGACGAAACTAAACCAAAACCGAACGGTGAGCTGAAAGAACTAGATATTTTTGTGCGGACCCTGGGACCTTCTTATACCTATCCAAATGCCTTGTCATCATTATCATCATCTTCCTTCTTTTTTCATGGTTAGCCGAAATCCCTCCCCATTTTCCTCTCCTTGATTTTGTTCTTCCATTTTCTTTCCTCATTCGGCCGCTTTTGGGCCCTAAAATTTCGGGAGAGCTTCCCGAGTCATCCTCTATGTTTTAAGGCAAGCAGTTCGGAATCTTTTGGAGTATTTCTTGAGTTCGAGGATGTTGACTTTTTGGGAATTTGAGTCACTTGAGCTTTGATGTTTATTATGTTATGGACCTATTATCTAGTTTAGATTATCGTATAAAAGGTGATAATAATCGATTTATGGAAGAAATTGTCGAGGATTATGAAGACTTTTTGTTGATTCTTCTAAATGGGTTTTAATGATAGAAGTGTACTCGTGGACTTTATTTAGGATTGCTTGAGGTAAGTCAGTGGATTTTAGGTGATTAGAGAATGTTCGGATATGAGTTTTGTAAGTTGAATAGTGAATTGATTTGTGATTAAAGATGGTTAGAAATGATGATGGTTGTTAATATCTTTTAACGTTAGACTTTGAACTAGTAATTGGCACTCGATCATTAATAGGAGACATAACTCGTTGGAATAAAAGCGATAAGGTGGAACTTTGGAATATTTTGGGCGATCGGGCATTTAGATTATATATATAGTAGAATGCTATATTACTAGTTGTGTTATAAGAAAATTATAATTTTGAATCGTGTTTAGGGCGCTGATCAAGCAGAGCGACCACCGCTGATTTCGTGAGTTTTCATTTACCAATTTAGGCGCAAAGATTTTATCTCACGGGTGTTGATTAACTATTTGATACGGATATGTACGTGTATATATGTGATTTTCAGGTTGAATTATATGTTGATTATGCTGCTATGGTCGAAATGCTATGCTGCTGCTTGCGGGTCCTACGAGTCGCATAATGTGTTTTGGAGGAGCCATGAAGTCGTATTAGGAAAGAGTTGTATATGAGTTGATGTTGTCGGGCTGAAGTCCGTATCTGCTTTCGCTCCTAGCAATGATTTAAGCGAGTTGCTTCACCTAGTAAACGTATTCGTGATTGGCTTCGCACTCGTTAAGTACGATTTGACGATACTATGTCGATAAGGCGCTTTCCTCGCGAAATGAGGTTGATTATACGCATTGGGCCAGTAAAACCCGGACTTATATTGATTTGTAGAATTGTTGAGTTGATACTATTGTCGAGTTGTCGAAGTTGATACTATTGTTGAGTTGGTCAGGGTCAGCTCGAGTCATTTACCGCTGAGGTCATGTGTCGCTGCTGTCAAAGGGATGTGAGTAGTGGCCGATTGGCTGCGCGTGTCATATAGTTTTTGATATATACGTATGTTATTGTTGATTGCCATCGTTTTGGATAATTCTGCTAGTAACAATTTATGACCATATGAAAATGATAATGAAACTACTAGTGACTTTATATTAAGATCTTAAGTTGGATAATATCATATACCACTTATCTATCGTGATGTAATATTAATCTTTGATACACTATCATAAGTGATTGGAAGTTGATTTCATTCTCAGATATATATTCACTAAGCTTCGCAGCCTTACACCCTATTTCATGGGCTGCAATTTTATTGCTAGGTTGGATGTGTGGCTTGTTCTTCCGAATGGGTTTCTTCAAGCCAGGTTGCAGCTTAGTGAAATGGGCGGGCGTGCGCTTGATCTCGCTACCAGATTTGTTGATCATGGTTGTTGTCCGTGATAGTTATGTTATTTCGAGATAATGTTATCAGAGGTCGTCAGACGTCATTTGGAGTTATGTTGTATATCAAGCTGTCGTTTATGTGGTTGCAATACCACGATGAATTCTTCTAAAAAGTGTCATGGTCGGGCTGTATATTGTATTGTTGAGTTGTTTCAAGATTGTGTTTCCTCTCAGTAACTCCATTCATCCATCGACATGACTCGTGTCCAGATTCGGGACGATTCTAACTCAGGGCGCACGACCCGGCCAAGGTCGCGTTACATAATGCTCTTAATCGTCGGCTTTTCAACCTCGAATTTTGGTAGCGATAATCACTAATTGCTCGACACACAAAGAACTTCTCTCAAGACTAATATCAAACACCTAGCTATAAACTGCCGACCCAAGCTCCAAGCTAAGGATTTCAACACCTAATCTACCAAGACTAGGAACCCAAGACTTCACTCTTAGGATTTCACTTTACTACTCCAACTAAGAATAGCAAACCTTATGCTACACCACACAAGGATTTTCCACCTAATCACAATTAAGGATGAGAATTACAATAAACACACAACTATGGAAACTCTCTACTAAAAGACGCATTTAAGATTAAACGTGAGAGCTTTTAACTTTACCTTTGAATTTCGCAGAAGATTAAATGCTTTAAAATGGATCAAAAAAGGTTAGGGTTTTTAAAATAGAAAGAGGTTTATAGTACAAAATAGGTCAGGTAGTCGAAAGCATCGAGACCCCATCGAGACCAGGGGTCTCGATGAGCCCTCGATGAGTCAGTGGGCAATCTGCTTATAAGCCGTAGACCCTATCGGTAGGTCCGTGTCTCGACCATCGACCCATCGAGACCGACTGACGTGGGGTCTCGATCATCGACCTTGATCGAGACCGTACCCTCTCGATGGGGTCTCGATGGTCTCAGCTTCCTCCAAAATAAGGATCGTTGCCAATTTCTAAACTAAATGACACACAAATATTTCTACGAGCCTTAACAATGAATCAATCTATACTTAGGATTTAAACTACTTGACCATCTATTTTAAAACCAACCAAGATTAAAACCGCAAAGTCATTAATTTCATACTTAAAACAACATATACTAAAGTGCAGAGTTTCTACAAACTTATAACAATAAACCACAAGCTCCTTTGTTTAGCTTGGCTTTGTTTGACCTGCTAACCTCAGCCCCGAACATCCCGATCAACCTTTTAAGCACTTGGAACTTTTGAAGAATAAACCTAATTATGCTTCACTGTTTTAATTACCGTTTAAACAATTTGTTATCTTCAAAAAAGGCTTGAATCAATTCCATTATTCAACAACCGCAACACGTGCTCACAATGGCAAATCCATATTAAGCATGACCAGTAATGATTATGGTTAGCTGTATCAAAGTGATATGATGATTAATAGAATAAAGTGTTGTTTTGTTAGGATGAGCTCCGTAAATACTAGAGCCCATATTCTTGTAACATAGTATTTTATTCCTATTGCAAATATGGTAACGATTTTTTTAATATGTTTCTTAAATACACTGCAATAAAATATAAAAATGCACTCACGGCCTCTCAAGGTCCCTGACCTATGATACTACGGAAGAATTAATCGCGGAATGTGCTTCAATTGATCCGGGGACTAAAACTTTCCTTTTAACCATTTCCCACATTGCAGGAAAATGTGAGGATGTTGGTACTTAGCACTTTAGGTCTTTTACCCATCAATTCTCGAACAGACAACTCGGAAAAAAAAAAACTTAACCCCACCCCTTAATTCGTGCGTTTGTAATTACTGTCAATTAAATTAGCCTGAAATTAAATAAAAAACTCTTTCAAACCTTTTTCCAATCAAACCAACACAAAATCAATTTATCTTTTCATTGTGGAAAGAAATAATCGATGTTGAAGCAGAAAAAATCAACAAAAATCTTTTCAACAAACGAATACGATAAGGTACATAATGAATTTTGAAATCTATTTTTTTTTTTTCACGAAATGTGAAGTTTAACTTTAATTAATTGGTTAGTTGTTCAATTACATGTCCAAAACTCAATACAATTTAAAAAACTAATTGACTAATTAATGGGTTTTGTTTTATTAAAATTGAAGTTGATTTTTATTCGAATTTTTGGTCGATTTTAATTTGAATTTATATGTGACAAATGTGTATTAACCGATAAATTAAATACAATACTTAGATTTTACATGTTACCCACTAACTCACCACACCCAAACTAAATACATACTAACCATTGGATTGGTGTATAATGGACAACAAATATTATAAATTGATAAATTTGCTACAACATAACATCAATCTGAAAACTTAGAATTAACCTTAAAAAGGTTGAAATAATGTAAATATGTATTAGCCCGACCAATATTACATTATGGCAAAATTCATACAGACACTACTTGATGACAAATATGTATTGATTACACTAAAGTTATATTGTGGAAAATATGTTCTAACCACATCAAAACTATGTGGTGGCAAACATGTACTAACCACACCAAGACCCAATTATTTTGCTTAAATCAAAATTACAAAAAAAAAAATCCCACTTAATTTCTAAAAGAAAAACTATTCAGTTGAGTTTTATGTTGATGTTGATTTTTTTTTTACCAAACGATATCATAAAATGACACAAAAACGCTTAATCGAGTATAAAAACATGAAAAAACAACTAACTGCCTCGATAAATCGCGTCTAACGCGCGCTGACGGCTCTATTGACACCATCAAATCGCCATGTTCCCAATGACCCACGTCATGAGCTACATTGTTGGATACTCGAGGAACATATTGGAATTTTACTTCCATATGTCGTGATAAGAACAGGATGTCTCCTGTTATGAATGTCACTTCTTCAATGTCTTATGTTTCCTCTAAGAACCTGAATTAGTTGTTTCACATCGCTTTCAAAGATCATCCGTCTCCAATTGTTCTTTCAAGCAAATTCGATCCCCGCTCTTATCGCGAGACACTCAACAAGCCATGAAGACCCCAAAATTCTCCACAGTGATCTCGTCCAACTACCCCAATTGCCCCAAACTTTGTTGTCGCATAAAAAGTTGCATCAATATTGACTTTCATGTACCAACAACACTTGCATCATGTAGATCACCTGATTTCTCATCTTTCTCCTTGATTTCCCTTGATTTCTCCTCTTTCTCCTTTGATGTTGACCTCAATAAAGCCACAATTTTAGATTAATTTGAATCAATTTTGCAATTTTGGTGTGCACTCTGAATCTGATTTTCAAAATTTGAAATTAAAAAAATAAAAGGAGAAAATGGTAAGTAATTGAAAGTGAAAGCAAAACTGAAGGGATGAAGATTTTTGGGTAATTAGTCTTTTGCCAACCAAACTATGCAATCTTTTTAGGTTTGCCCCTGTACTTTCTTTCTTTTTAGGAGTGCCCCTACATTTTCCATCTTTTCTCGATTGCCTCTCGACTGCTTTTTTTCTACATTTAAAATTCATTTTTCCAAGAAAAATTTAAACGTACTATTTTGTCTCTAACACTATACTAAAGCATAGGCACATTTAAATATTTCGTATAATTGTAATAAAACCCTTTATCACTTTTTCGACACACCCCAATTCGCCTCCCCTAAACTTTCCCAATTTAACTTTCATCTTCTTCCTCTACCCCTACCCCACCACTTTCGCCTAACCCCAATTGTCGAAATCAACGAGAATTGATTCCATTTATTGCGCCGCTGGGCGACAATTACAGATCAATTCATTTACCAACTGGGTTAAATGTGATTATCGAATTTAGTGTTCAACTTAAAATCAGATATTACTAGCGCTGGTTCTCATGATAATTTAAGGGTTATGAGCTTATCATAGATCTTACTCATTAATCTATAATAATAGTAATCGGGTCAATTATTATTATACAACTTTACTATTATCTCGAGCCTGGGTGTCACACACATACAAAGGACGCTGAGTTATATTTCATGTATGAAATTAAAGAGAAAGTATAATTGAGAAATTTATTTCTCATCATGCGGTTCTACATTTTATGTAGATTATCGATGAACAAATAGAATCAATCGGTACTTATTTAATCGATTCGAGTAATTTTAGTATTTATCAATAACTCGAAAGATTATCGATATCGACTCATTACTATTTAGTTAAGCTAATTAAATAGTTCAACTTATTAGCAACTCATTAGTGTCTTTAACGAACTAATGTGAGTTAACGAGTCAAGCTAATACTTTCAATCTGTCATGATCGGCCTGCTTTTAACTCTGCCCTATATAAGCAAACTTTAGGTTTTTATGACATGTTTTGTAAGCTTTTTCATCAAAACTAAAGTAGCCCCCTTGGCCGAAAATCTCCCAAGAATTTCTTTGCTTTTTGTTCATCCTGTTTACTAGCATAAATCGTTCTCGATTCAACATCTCCTCGCGCGACCAACTGTAGATATCATACGTATCGATATCGCAATGCGAAATTGAAGTGAAGGCTCAAATTCACGCTGCGAATTTGAAGCTGTGGAACTTTAAGGAATTTACTCCACCGCACCGTAGCATTCGCTCATATCAGAATTATATAGCTTGTGATAATAACGTAGTGCTACTTTAAGATCCCCGGAATTAAGGATTTGTATTTATACCATATCCATAGTATTTTATCGGTGGCATCACAGCCAAATTAAAGTTGTTTTACATTATTTATTTTATGCTCGTTGCTTTTTATCAATTTTTATTTGATTATTCTGTTCATATATTTAATTGATAAATATATGATGAGAATAAATTACCATATTCTTGATTATTGATTTACACATGTGTTACAAGTTTATGATGATGTATTATCATATTTTGTTAACATAGATTTTGTTTCATAAATTAAAAGGACGATTTAATTGGTTTTGTTTTAAAACAGTTTTGTAAACGTGTTTGGAGCGTGTAAATTTTTGTAAAATTATAGATAAATTGTCTCTTGAACCCAGATTGCACGTAGAAGACTTCCATTAAATTTCATAATTTTTGATTTTTCTAAGTACTCAAAAACAATTTTGAGATTTCAGATCGCTTAATTAATAATTAAATATGAAAAAACTTTATTTTAATGAACAACCAGTGGAATTTGTTCAAGAAAATTACTTAATTTTAACGTTGTTCGACTTCATAAATTTTGAAAAATCTAAAGCCTTCAAAACGTATTTACAAAGAATTAAATTAAATCAAAACAGAGTTAAATATGGTATTATTATTACAATCGCCGACTGACTTCCCGGCTGACCCTACGGGCCCGTGTCGGATTACGATTTTGGTATTTCAAAATGACGGTCGGATCTACTCAATTTACACGGTGGTGGTGCCACGCTGTCGCATTTGGCCGACCGCCGTAGGTCGGTCGTCCAGCCTATTATGACGCAGCTCCTAATTTTGAAAATCCTAATTCGAATTTATTCCTTATTTGGGTTTCCTAAAATTAAGGGACTAGTTATATTTTTGGTTTTTATTGATTATTTATCATTTAAACATCTAATTAATTGTAATTAATTATGTAATGACAATTAATTAATTTCCTTTATATTATATCCTTTTAAATTAATTTAAGTGCTCGATATAACAATTATGGTAACAATTTCACTTACTTAATGTATTTTAGAATATTTGTGAAAAATATTTTCTATAATATGTATATGGTTAATAATTATTGGTAATAATTATTAATTGACATACAGGTGATAATTGAGTTTATATACTAATTTTAATATGTAATTAATGGATTAATTAATTTGATAATTACAAACATGCATTTCAATGCCATTTAAAATATTTATTAAGTCTATTTATATGATTTAATAAAGTGCCTATATTTTGTAACGGTGATTGAATGAGGTATATGTATACGGCTCCATTTATTTACTTTTTCGTACGCGAACCGTGAATGCCAGAAATGACCTTCTCGAGTCATATTTTCTTATTTATTTATTTATTTTTACCCACAAGCTGCAAGTCGCCTAAGATGGGTTAGCATATAAATATCAGAATGCTGAATATTGAAAAATCATTTCCACGCCAGCGGTACTTCAAAGTGGACTCGACGGATCCGTATACAAGATACACGAATTAGGGGACTTATGTTAGTATTTGATAAATACTTGTAATAGGTCTCTGTGTGCCATATCGTATATCTCGAATGTGCATTACTTGTTTTATTTTTCATGCGTTGCATGTATCGCTTGATTATGTGCCATGACGATGACTAAACGAAACAAAGTAATAATAATCTCACCAATTAAAAATTTAAGCAAAGCATCAAGCCAATTTTAGTGTCAGCAGAATCAATTGCATCAATCAGTACACCGTGATTTCATGGCAAGCCAAATGTTGCACGGATATGACAATGGATCATGTCAAGCGATTTGCACTAACGCCATGCTTTCAGATATTCAACCAAGCAACACTTCGCTTTAATTTTGGTACGCTTAACCGGTTTTTGGAGATATTAACGTTGGGTAGCATTCAGAAGAGATGCTAAAATGACACAAGAGTTATGTAGTTTTACATAATTGGTTGACAACCTACTATTATAACTGGATTCAAAATGTATGCAAGTACGCTGCTTTTGAATTTAAGCATAATAGATCTTCGATACTAATATATTTCTGCGGGAGATTTGAAGTATTAGTATTTACTTTACAATTTATTTGGTAAGTATATTTAGCAATGAGAAGTTTCATCGGTCTCTATTTTATTTAATTATTCTTGTAGAATTAGTATGGCTACTACTATTGCCACTTAAGAACTGCCGTCAAAGACTCTGAAAAGCCGCAAAGTTCTAATAACCTTCACTTTGACGAAGTTGTCTCTTTAAATCTCGAGAATCATTTCAAGCAAGCAGGTAGGATCAATACGTGTTTAACAATAAGGTTCCCCGAGAAATATAATGATAGTGATTCTTATCGGGAAAAGTGGATCCACAAAGCACAAGTCCGACAAAGTGATGTCCAATGCCTCATGCTTGCCAATATGGAACCTCGCTCCAAATTCAATACGAAAAGTAAGATACGACATATACCCAAGAACTTGAGAAATTATTCGAAAGGAAGAAACTAAAGATACATTAATAGCCTGTGCTCGATGAAGTCAAACTGACAGCATCGGGCAGAATCCCTTCATATCATTAAATGATCGCTTCGTCGATCGACTCAACGCCTCGGCACGTGTTCCAAGAACCGCGCGATCTCATCCCCGAAGTCTCTTCCATAAATTTCTCTCGCCTTTGTCATTAACTTCAATATGCACAAGTTTGAGTTATTCTAAACGAATCGCATAAGATGATCACTTAATGCCGGTATTAAACCTCGGTAAGCATTAAATCTTCTACTCTTCTGCTTGGGTCTCAAAACAGTTAAGAAATTCAAAAAGAGTTAAGAAGTTTACCGCGCGCTCTAGTAATCCCAAGGTCACGGAAAGTGAGGAGCTGTGAAGGATCACAAGTGTCATTATTAGAAACCCGGGTCAATGAAGTCGACTCCGGCAGAAAGCTTCACAGACGATAGAAGAATGGTCTCACGACCGCCATCCTGGCTGTGTATTTATGTTATCAAGTTTGAACAACTTCTAATTTACTGTGGATGCTATACATCAAGGCGGTTCTATATTTGTCGAATATGTGAACTCGCCGGGCAAGACCGAAAGCAGGGAAATGGATTCGCGCAAGGGGAAATGGATTCAAAGGCGCGGCGTCATGGCCCTCGCGGTAGATCCATTAGTTTAAATTCTGCTCCACGGCTTTGTTTTGAACTTATCTCCGTTTATTATGTACTCCTAGCTTGGTGATGAATATTATTTCATTTTTGTTTTGAATAATGATGGTTTTTCATTTTCAATGTATCCCCGAATGACCCTAGATCACTTAAAACGGGCAAGTGATTTGCACGCCTCCCTTCAAAACGGTCTATACGCTTTTGTGACACGCATTAATTAGTCATATAACATAAACTTAAAACGGAATAGTTTCAATCACTTAAACCAAACATACCTATGGCATTGCGAAAGTAGGTCACATTAACAGAACCGCTAAACTCCAATTCCTCAAAGCGGAATACTAAGGTTTCGATTATGAATCATACGATAAAACATAGTCTCTGGTGATTGGGGCAAAATGACCAAAATGCCTTTCACGTTTAATGAAAGCTGACATTGGGATCGGCCACACCATGTACGCGGCCAATAAATACATCCGCAAAGAGGAGGTTATAACTACTTCATTACATTTACCGATGACTACAAGATACGGTTTTATGATCCGATGGCATATAAACACGAGTCTCGAGTAAATTCAAGGAGTTCCAAATGAAAGACAAACCAATTGAACAAGACTCATCTTAGAGAGCGGAGAATATTCTTCGAGTCACGAGTTCAATACTCATCTTGTGAGCGGTATCGCTTTCACAACTCACCTAAAGAGTGAACGCCACAACATAACGGGCGTGTCCGAAAGGAGAAATCGAACCCTTCGACACGGGTTCGATCTATGATGAGCCTATCCGATCTACCGCCACTCGGGATATGCACTTCTAAGTTACGCACTTTACCTTTAAAATGTGATGTCCAACCAAGTCACAGATAAAACTCCCCATGAATCAAAATTGAAGATTCCCAAGTTGGGTTTTCTCAAGATTAGCCGCGGTTATGTTAAGAGATTAACTAAAGATAAACTCATACCAAATCGATAAAATGCTATTTCATAGATATCCAAGTGGAAATAGCTTGGTTACTACTTCTACCCGAAGAAAGAGAATAAAATCTTCTAATGCTGTAACAAGAGTATTCCTTGAAAAGGAATATCCGCCCGTATGATTCGGTAACGGTGTTCATCTCACGAAGCCTGCCCGATGAAGTCAATATCGACGCATCTAACGCAGCATTCACACACCACCTCGCACTGAACCTTCTTTCATGTATACCCGCTTCTGATCCACGTGAAACCGTGGAAGAACCAACCCTGTGAGATCCAACAGGACGCACAACCGCAGCGCCGGTACGCGTAAGCCTTCATCATTGAAAGGATTTGAGCCCACTTCTTACAAAGAAGCAATGAATGCTATGATGCCGGCTAAACGGCAACAGCCATGAAATCCGAGATGATCAGATGTACCAAAACGAGGCTCAGTCCTTGTTGATTTCTACCAAACGGGCTCGCCTATCAACGTAAATGGGTATTTAAGCAATAAAAGATGGAAACGCTGATGTTTTCAAAGCGACTCAGAATGAAGGTTTCAAACAAGTTCAATGGAGCGATCATGACGAACTTACTCGCCAAGGCTATGCTTAAATCTATCCGGATAATCTTAGCTATCATTTATTTCATGACTATGAATATGGCAAATGGACGTGAAAGCATCAGCTTTCCCCGAATGGAAATTCTGGTAAAGATGATACGGGTACAACCTCCAGTTTACATGTCCTAAAGGACCTAAGAAGGTATGCAAGCTGCAAAAGTCCATTTATGGTCTTAAGCAGCATCCCGTTAGCTGAATCTACGTTTTGATTTAATCAATCAAAGAGTTTGGTTTCATCAAGAACGGGCTAATCTTGTGTATACAAGCAAGCGTAGTCAGGGAGTTATGTATCATTCATAGTCCCCGTATGCCGATTTACATACTTATCATTGAAACAACGAGTTACTAAACTCACCAAGGATTGACTGCAAATGTTTCAACGGCGACTTGAAGCGGTTGACAATATATACTGAATAAAGATTCACCTGCTATCGAGCTGTGAGGCCTACTGGAATAACTTTGTCGTAATACTTACGGAATAAGGTAACGCAAAGGTTCAACATGAAAATTCTAAGAAGGGTAATCTCCCACGAGACATAGCTCAACTCACAGAGCAAAAGGTCCCACTACTAGCCGGTATTTAACGTAACGGCGACATACCTTACGCCTTGACATAGGATCCATCATGTACGCCATGTCGCGCACTGGACTGGCCGTGTCTTACGCACTAAGTAAAACTGTAAGAGATATCAAGCTAATCCGTGAAAGCCACCGGATTAAGCTGGGCGCATCTTGGAAGATCCGGTAAGAACTAAAGATGCTGCATATTGCTGAGTATTTAAGCACTGAAGAGCCGACAGTATACAACGACGCCGCTTTCAAACCGACGTATCTAATTATCGCTTTCCATTCGGTAATGTATTTGTCTCAACCAAGGAGCAAAGATTCGAGGATTTCCAAACGCATCACGATTCTACCACGTAATCCGAGCACGCAGTCATTCTGCCTCGCCTAAAGAAGATGTTGATAAAGTAGTTCAGACCGAACTTGGCGCAGACCAAGATCGGCGACCAGCTCGAGTTGCTTTTAGACACTGGGCAATAGCTCGCTATGAACCCCCGAGCACATCACAAATCCAAGAACGCATTCGTAAAGTATCACCTCGACAGATATGCTCGATGTAGGATGCCAAAGTATGTAAAGTAGAAATTGGGAGTACCATCTCTACGACCCTTTACTAAACCACTAAGTCGTGAAAGATGATGAGGATGCTAATGAACATGTCTTAGATGATGTCGCAGTCAAGCAAGTAGGGTTAAGCTCGAGTCAGATGTATCTATTTAGTATATGGAACAAATATTTGAATATTATCATTTCTTATATTTTAATATATTTG
Organism: Lithospermum erythrorhizon; assembly: GCA_019722365.1. NCBI lineage: Eukaryota > Viridiplantae > Streptophyta > Magnoliopsida > Boraginales > Boraginaceae > Lithospermum > Lithospermum erythrorhizon. Next base: position 123,325 of record JADFUC010001322.1, on the reverse strand, counting down.
TTTGCTATGTCTATATGTTTAAATTTACATATAATATACATAAATATCCTATTTAGTGAAAGGTTAAATCCCTAGTTATATATGTTTTCTGTGAGAGGTAATACGAACCTAATTACACCTCTTCAAGCCTAAACATAGATACCTAAAAGTGCCTGTCGATGCCGATAGTTGTATGCATAAAGATCATATGACTAATACGGTGTTTTGATTAGATGATCAAGATTGATCACGCAGTCTCTGTGACTGATCAATACCTGGCTGTCGGTCCGCGACCGGGAGCTCGTGATGACCGAAACGAATTCATAAGATATGTGATATCTCGTGTCCTATGACATTTGTTTAGAATTTTAGGTTCGGCACTTAGACCTACGATATATGACTATCTCTGTGTTATACAAGCCTGGTATTTCTTTGACTATGACCACAAACGCCCGCCTTTAAGCGGGATTATAACTAAGATATGTCAGTCACACAGCGGAGTGTAAATGATAGATGCCGGAGCATATCGTGGTGGATTTGTCCGTCTGAGCATAGCTACAAGATCTCGCGCTTCTCACACAGCTTGGTACCGATTATTTATGTGGACGCCATAAACGCTTATTCGCTCATACTCGAGTAAAGAAAGTGAGCGGCGTTTATGACACACTTCTATGGTTAAATTCTATGACTGTAGATCGCGTGATAAAGGAATCAGACGACACCGCCCAAGTATGTGTTGGAGCGTTGAAATCAATGAATCGATTCCATTGATTATGCCCGTCATGACAATCGTATCAATTCATTTACCATTGCTAAACGCGATTATCGAATCATGGTTCAACTTAGTAATTGTATATTACTAAAGGGGTTCTCATGATAATTTAAGGGGTTACGAGTTTATCATAGATCTTTACTCATTAATCGTTATAATAATAGTAGTAATCGGGTCAATTATTATTATTATAGAACTTTACTATTATCCGAGCCTGGGCCACAATACACAAAGGACGCTGAAGTTATATTTCATGTATGAAATTAAAGAGAATCCTATAATCATAAATGTATTTCTCAATATGCGGTTCTACATTTTATGTGTATCGACCGAATAATGTAATCAATTAAATAGCTATTTAATTTGCTCGAAAGTAATTTTAGTATTTATCAATAACTCAAAGATTATTGATATTGACTCATTACTATTTAGTTGGGTTAATTAAATTGCTCAACTCATTGAAGAACTCATTAGTGTCTTAACGAACTAATGTAGTTAACGAGTCAAGCTAATACTTAACTGGTTGCTTTTCGGGCTGTTTTTAAATCCTAGCCCTATAAAGAAACTTTAGGGGTTTTTCATCATAAGTTTTTGTAAAAACTTTTTCACCAAAACCTGCAGAGTTTCGCCGAAATTCTCCCAAGAATTTTGGGAAGTTTTTCCGTTTTGTTCATCCTTGCTTACTAGCATAGATTAGTTCTTGATTCAACCCCCCGCGCTGACTAACTAGAGACGTTTATTGGATATTACAACAAGGAGCTGAGGCGGAAGTCAAATCACGCCAGAATTCAATGCGCGGATTTTGGTGGAATTTACTCCGCCGCATCGTGTTCTCCTGCTCATATTTAATTATATGTTTTGTATCAATAATGTAGTATGCACTTTAAAGATCCCCGAACTATGGATTTGTATTTATACTCCTATATCCATAGTAATTTTCTTCTAACTGCCCCTTTCCACGATCAACGCCTAACAAAACACCCAAAAAGTACAATCAAAACCTACTACTATACTTGTATTCTAGAAGATACATTACCAACTCTAAGTGGAACGACGGGCTAAACGTCTAAAACGATTTAATAAAACAACGAATAACAACCCCGTCGGACACAACCCAATCACCCCCTCTAGAATTTCCACCTTATCACTTTAACATTTCAAATCAACTTATAAGTCATCCTATTTAACCCTCAAGTCCATAATTAACAACCTATACTCCAAAATCTCAATTACAACTCAACTTACAAATCACACTTTCTCAACCTAACCCCTCTAATCGATTATAAATCACAATTCTAACCTTACAACAACTACAATAAGGTCCCAAATTAACCCCCTACACATTTAAAGTCTTATAAAAAAATCAACAATAAAAGTCAACTAACCTAGAAAAAGTCAACCTATCACCAAAATCCTCAAACAACATCTTAACTCATGAATTAACCACTTATATACATCATACTACCCATAACAAACTTAGAAACACAATTAAATTCAATTTATACTAAAAGTCAAACATTTAAAATCAACTCAAACTCCAACTCATACCTCAAATTCAGAGGAAAAGACGACGGAAAGCCTTCGTAACTAACTCGAGGATCTTAACAATCAACAAAAAAGTTGATGAAACTAAGAAAAATTTATTGATTGGTTGCCAATGGGGTCTCGGCCGAAACACTTCAAGAAGAGGAGAAGATCTTTTGTGTTGTGGTTACAGCTCAATGGATGAAATTAGAAACTTAGCTCTTAAGTTTTTAGAAAGCCACGTAGGAGTTTGTGCCTACTTAAATGAATCGAAGTTATCAACCGACTTTAACGATAGATTTTATTTCGAATTAAACTCTCGCTACTACTATTAAATCATAAATGTAATTCGGATCAAATAAATTTACGAATTAATATTATTATCGAATTTAACCGAACGTGGTTATTACAAAGAAGATACTAGTGCGTATATTTGGATACTACCTACGGGGTAGATTGCATTATTTAATACAAAGGTGACACTAAAAAAATACACCTTGTTGGATACCACTATTTGGACTATTCTGTAGATTGGTATTACATAATACTATGGTAAGATACCAGTGTGTATATTTGGAATGTAATATTTATAAAAAGTTGTACTAATGATGTTGGGTTTTACGAATTCAAAGAACATCAAATCTTATACAGATCCGAATTCCATGAATACTATGAGATTACAAAAATAATAATTCAATGAGATATATTTTATATACCTTACACCTTGTGGTTCCAGCGGAATATGATCAGAGAAGTCTTCAAACAACCAAATTAGGTTGTCTATAAGAATAGTCCACACCAACGATTGATCAAACCATTCCTTCGGTTTTACTAGAACAATTAAAGTGAATAAAAGAATTTAGGACAAGGTTTTTCTTCCTTTACGGTACGAACAAGAGGGGCAGTGAGGAGTAAGTGGTTTTTGTTTTTGGTTAAAAAAAAGTGAATGAGCTTATAAAATAATTAAGTTGGTAGCCTTTAAATAGAGTTTCAAACCCTAAATTAGGTCCATAGAAAAAGCAAAAGCCCATCCCCATTTTCCCTATGTGAAATGTAATATGGGGGTCAGAAATCTACCCATTGAATTTCGCTTCCAATATTTCCCGCATGCCACTTAACCTAGAAAGTTATCATTGTATTATAGTTTGATCTTGTTGTTGCGCCATGGGACCTCTTAGGGCCTAATTGAAAAAGTACATGTTAACCGAACATCAGATACTATGGATTATGCAGAGGACCCCAGTAAACCATCATAACCCCTAATGTCAACGCGAGTTAATCCTTAATATGCCAATTGTCGAACAATCAACATATATCCTAACTTGCTACTTTTTAAATGAGTAAATCTCGTTGTATAATCAAATTGTTCAACATGTATATTTATGAGGATTGACATTTCATATTTCAACAATCCCACTTTCCTTGGAAGATTACTTAACCGACATTTGTGAACCGACACTGCGGAACGATTCCTCTAACCCAATTCTAACAATAAGCTTTTTGGGTAAGATTTATGTCACCAAACTCTGTACCCGTTTTTTCTTGGTTGTAATGAATAACGATTCCAAGACAATACCGAGACGATCATAATCACCCTTAATTCTCCAAGATGCCGAATCTAACTGTTATATCCGCTCATATTAATCCTATCTAATGTACAACTATTTCTCAAGAATTACCCTTGGTTGGTATACCCAATCGATGCCGCTATAGTCCTCTCATGCAGGCGCTGATTATAGTAAAAGTACATTACTCCCATAAAGCTGAAACACCGCTACGCAGTCTACAGAATCATCATTTAAACATAAGTTCTCTAAGAATCTACTTTGTAATGTATATACTATCTTCTAAGTTCTCATGACTAAGTCCAAGATTTCATTTGAACACTATTTTGACACGCATATCCATGCGATTGATTAGAGTTGATGATCACAATTCTCTTCCGATCCAAAGAAACACGATCAAACAACCAACACATACTACTCGCTTGGTGTTTGATTCCAACTATTGATCACCGACTAAGAATCTAGCAATTTCATAGTTCTCTAGGCTCGATAATTGATCTCTTGTCTCGTATCACATATACGAAGACCTCTCTGTGAGAAACTTAGACGTTAATAAAATCCATTTGTTATTATAATAATAACAAAAAAGATTATTGTTCAATAACAAGGATCAAACTTGTGTTTGAATAAGAAGTCGATATTCAAACAAGTTTACTAAGAAAATAAATGAACTTCTCAAACCGAATCATGGATTGTCCCTGCTCCTTTTCTTTTGTTTGATCAATCATGTATTTTAATTACACAATAAATAACAACCAAGTGACGCAATTTTTAAGTCCCAGAATCGACCTTCAAAGCTTCGCATACATTTAGGTCCATCAAGACATGTAAACAAAGCATTTATATGGTCATCATTTTTTAACCATTTTTCTCAAGATTGATCTTATTCATATACCAAAACATTTACGATGTAGCCGTGTTAATGGCTAAAATTATCAAGGTACATATGATGTTTTTACACTTCCAAAGGTTATCATGTTCTAACATGATCACCCACGCTTCTTCCTCAAATTTTAAGTCATGGACATATATCTATATACTAGTCAATTATTTTCATATCATTATGCTATCTTCAAATACCAAACTCTTTATCGTTATGAATCAAACATCAAGATTCACAAATTTATATTACCCCTGACAAGTAGAATCTTGGTTGTATTCAACTACAGACCTTATGGAATAAATTCCACAGTTACGCACAAAGTTCATTTAGTTCGATAACTAAAAATTATAGAAGGGTCAATAATTGATCTCTAGAACTAACCTAATAATTTCATTATTACCTCTATTCTTCGCTACTTGAAAAATCTTATGACTTCTCAGAGAATTTTGTTTTAGTAATAAGCAATATACATTCTATATGAGATCTAAGGAGAAGATACTCACAGATGTCAAGTTCAAACAGAATTTGTCTAAGTTTATTCACTTTTAAACTCCTTAACATTTATCATATATAGCTGTTTATATCGAGCTTAATCCATATCGTATAATGGTGATACAAATCTCCTTTACTAAGGTAAATGGGGCCACACCATACTATCGGCAACTCATATATGGTACGGTAATTTTCCTTATTAACTTGTATATCACATATATACAATGATCTGTGTTGTTAAGCTCACACTGACCTTTTGAACTCTTAGTTCATCTTCTTTCTCCAAGGAAGACTTTTATTCCTTTTATACTCAAATATCTCAAGTTCACAACTTGAATATTAGTAGAGTATTAGTTTCCATTTAATCTAGTTTTTAAGACGTGAGTGCACCACATAAATATCAAGTACCTATCCTTGAAGGATCATTAGTTAGGAATATTTCTTGCTCATGATTGTAATGCATTTCAAGTATCCATTCACGAACACATTTAGAACATCCATTCTCTAATATCTTATAACTAAAAGGAAAACTTATGAAATAGATATGGTCAAAGTCCTAGATTTCTTTCATGAACATTTGTATTTCATATCAAACATTTCTTAAAAAATCATGCATAGAAGTTCATTCATTCATGTACTAGTTAAGGACAATCAGATACGTAAGCTTGCACTTAAATGTTTAACTAGAAAAGCTTGCTTATGTACTTGAACCGGTTCAATACATTCTCTATATACATGTCACTACATCGCATAAAGAGTCATCTTGCAGCATCTATCCCTTAGATGATTTATACTTTCATCAATTCGATACCTTTATAACGACGGACGGTTCCATTATTATGAATCGACGGTAACTATCTTAATTTGATACGCACTTGTCATGACAATATATTTACCAACTAAGATGTAATCTATTCGCCCAGCCCACGCCTGAAAGTAGAAATATTAAACTGAACACCGTAGTCACCAAACCGATGGACGACTCAATTTAAAAAACACAGCTCGTTTCATCCAAAATGTGATCACAATTAAGTTTCCCAAATCAAAACAAGCTTTTTAAAATTTATAATCCATCACCGACATCGAAACGACCAACCCATAAATATATACAATAAATATATCCCAAAATAAAGTAACGCCGCAAGTGCTACAAAAGATGATACATAATGATCCGAATACAAACGACAACAAACGCAACAAGGCTAAAGTTTCAAAAGTGGAAATACAATAAAAACAATTGACAACACATCAAAATCGGGACCGTGGGGAGATCCTCTCGCCACCTCGACGCTCACCTAGCCACTGAACAAAACTCTCAAACAACCTTCGCTCAATCAGCCTGGCCAACCCGCACAAACGAATGCCGCCTAACGCTAAAAGTGGGAAGAATGGCTTAATGAAACTTAACATGCGGCGGTAACTCACCATACGGAACGAGACAGTAAATATAATGATAGCCACACATGAATGAAATATACATATATCCAGGATTATCTAATCAGGTCACACCTCATAATCCCAAAGAAAGTCTCATACATAATACTACGTGAGATATCATGTGAGGTTTTAAGAACACACAATTCTAGAAAGACATCAAGAGACTAACAACAATTAAACTCTAGTCATAAAACCTCCTATCTCTCATAACCCCACCAAGATATCAACCTCTAACGCGCATATGCTCAACTGCCTACCCGTTAAGTGAACGGGACTAATCGAATCACTCCCCGCACTTATACCGCAAAGATAAGGCCAAACCGCACTCATACACTAAGCAATAAAGTGCACAATCATTTTATACACTAAGTATAAGGCACACCGCACTTATACACACAAGATAAGGCACGCCAAGACTTATACACAAAGATAAGTGCACGCCCGCACTTATACACACAAAGATAGTGAACACCAAGACTTATACACTCAAGATAAGCACACCGCACTTATACACTAAGTATAAGTGCATACCGCACTTATACACTAAGTATGCGCCAATAAGTGTCACATATCCCGCAAGTGAAGCGAGTCACCTAATCCCCCGGGGTAATCCCAACTCGTAGGTCACCCCCGATAATTAAGGCCTCAAACTCACGATAACCCAAACAACTACTTACTCCCAAATGATACAAAGACAAAGCTAAACATCCCACAGAATCAATCACAATCGCCGACAAGGCCACAAACATATCAAAAGTGCCGACAAGTGCCACATAATATAATAAGGTTGCCAAGGCCATTGCACTAAAAAATATAAGTTGGGGAGTTCAAGCCGTTACTTACCTCCAAAGAATCTTTAACGCCTACGTAAAACACAATCACATAACACAACAATTACACGTATATCATTCTATAATCATAAATAATAATAACACGTATATCACAAATCATGTAAGTAATTAAATTAACACCATGTGATAAGTACTCACCTCTCAAGAAGGCTACCGCAAAACCTTCGCTTTTAAAGACAATCAAGCGTAATCATTTATTTTCCACGATCAACGCTAAACAACACCTTAAATTATAATCAAGCACCTATAACTAACTCTCGGGAGAACTATCTCTAAAACAGTTTAACCTGACTGAGCAAACTATCGAATTATAATCCCATCTAAGCATAAACCCAATCGATCCTCTGCTAAAATTTCATCTTATTACTTAATCATTACCAATCAACTTATAAGTCATTTTAATTAATCGTTGTGTTCATAATTAACAACCTATACTCCAAATATCAATTATACTAAATTGGAATTAACACTTTAACACATCCTCTTTAATCAATGCTAAACCAATCGGAATATCACAACAACTATAATAAGGTCCCAATATAACCTCCTACACATTTAAAGTCTTATAAAAATATCCACATAAAAAAGTCAAATCAAAACCTAAAGTCAACTCGACCATAACGGCCCTCAAACCCATCTCTAAATCCTAATTCATCACTTATATACGCCACAGTAACCCATAACCAACTAAAATTTATCATAAAATTCAATTACGAAAAGTCAACTAAAAGTCAACTATGTCAAACCCAAAGAATGTTACTCAAATTTCTACCTTTAACCTCAAGCAGAATGACGGGAGAAAGATATTCTACAACCGGCTGAAGTTTGAAATGACAATCAAGAGAGAAATGGAAAATGAACAAACCAAGGGGGAGGGATAAATTCCCGCCAAAACAAGAAAAAATGAAGATGACGTGTTGTCATACGATGGAAGATAAAGATGCCAAGATATTTTAAAACTCGAGTCCCGATCGGTTTCGTTAATTCTCCGCTTATCAGACCTAAATCTCCAATTTAACCCGATTTCAAAGATAAAATTTTCCCCTAGCAAACACTACTAAATTATAAATGTGATTCGTTTAAAAAATTTTACGAAATAATCTCATCATCGAAATTATTTATACTATCCCTGGGTCCCACCACGAATCGAAAATTAAATTTTTTTCGTAACGGGTTATTACATAGATTTGTAACCCTCCTACTAATTCTAAATACTAGAGCGACTACCCATCTTCTTAAGACGCGGATATCCAAGTCCGGGTCTAAGGTCACTATATTAAGGAGTATCCCAAGACTGCTCGATATCCAGCTTCTTGAAGCGTTATAGTTTTTGAATTACATTCCTTAATAAGATATGTTTGTAGAAAAGGAACACATGAATGTATAGCTCAACGGTTTGAGTTATTCATCACTAGGTAATTCAAGAGCAATGCTCAAGAATCAATTCATTCTTGATGAAAGATTTCAAGCAAAATGTGATCACAGTTTGAAAACGATTTCCATAACTGCGACCACTTATATCTCTTTCAATGCTACTACTCTATTTGTTGTACATACTTCGAAAATATGTAAGTCAAATCGATAGTTGCACGAGTGGTGTAGCTTAACTGTTTAAGCTTCAAACAATATTTTACTTAAGGTAGTAGACTCTAAGAGTCCTCAGTTTCTATTTCTCAAGTATACTTACAGTCCCTTTTACTTATGTTTGAATGGAGTGAAACTGGTCGTTCATCTCAAGTATTAGTTCTCTGTGTACTTAATATCACAACTTATTATGTTATTACACAAAGGAAAAAGACTTCATCTCTTATATGTTGCAAGAACCATAAGGTCAATATTTTTTATTTTCATAAAATGAAAAACTACCAACTTCAAAAGACTTGTATAATGGACACAAGGTAATATATACTCTTATTGGCATCATCAACTTTCAGCTGAGATCATAAATCACAACTGTCTCATATGGATTATATTTGATGGCTATGAAATAATATGCAATTGATTTAAGATTCAAAATCTCAATCATAAACTTGTTTTATTGAACATAAGCTCACAAGTTTGTCCTTATGAGATCAAGTCTAGAAAATGTATTATTTGAATGTAAGTTTGGTTGCTATGTCGCATATTTCAGGTATTATAAGATTACTGAAGCTCTCAACTCAACTTGTAAGACATTAAGTGACTATCTCCTTAACTCGTTACACACTGCACAATTTACATTTAAATGCTCATATGGTGAATAGTTAGACAATATAGGTAAAAAGGGTCCTATCAATAATATATGCAATGATATAAAACTTTACGGCTCATGAATTCTAATCACAATGATAGAATTAAATACTTGTACTTATAATCCCACGAAACGTACATAGTATACCAAGTTCCTATATAATTAAGATTTGAACGGCAACACTGCAACGCTTCAAATCCCAATCACATAGGTTAGTATTCTTTACTAATTATGTCAAACATAACTCTTGATGCCGCAAAGTTCATCCTGTGACTATATTACATCCTTTTGTCCACAAACTGACGCCGACATCACGACCGTTTTGGCAACCAATACCTACCTGAGCAACATTTCGTATCGGAGAATGTAAGCCAAGTCTTACTTGGCACCTGCTCGAACCATCCTATCATCTGTAGAGCATCTCAAGGACGAACGTATGTCATATTAATACGTCCGCCAGCCCAAGTGACTTTTACCCGACTTTTTTAGATAATGCGCGACAATATTACTTAACTTTAGGTTGGATTAGTTATATTTGTTTTACACTCATGATCATGCAAAAATATATATTCAATCAAGCAAATACATACACACCGATCATAAGAATAAATATAACTCATAAGGATTCAAAGTATACGAATTTACGAAAGAAGATACAAAAACTGGGATTTCAATCTAACCCATCCGCTCCTCCGCGGTCTCCATCTTTAATTAATTACATTTACAATTAAATAGTAATTAATTGTATTTATAAATACAAAACTAACACTAGTCCCATAACATCCATCAATATATAACAATATACACTATACATTTAATAAATAAACTCTTCTTGATTACATCTAGACATATATGGCATTAACGGGGTTACATAAGTAATAATACAGATTTAAAATATATGTAATTGAATATTCATCAATATGAATAAACAATTCAATTCAAACATATCACTTAAAACATATTTTAAGTGTATCAATATTTAATATTAAACAATTAGTATTTTTAAAAAATACTATTTATTAATTTTACACCATTTAATTTAAATATAATACGGTACATCAAACTTTAATTATCAAATACCCCAAAGTCTCTAATTAAGAGAATCAATTGCATTATTAATTTTAATTAAAATCTCTAATATAAAATAAATTAATTTAGTTTAATTGTATTTAAACTTTTAATTAAACTAGTTTAATCAAATTAATTATGAATGAAGTTAAATAATTATCTAAGTTTCAATTATATTCAAAATACTAATTAAAATTTCCTCCAATCAAATTGGACCAATTAAAATAGTTAAATTTAATTGATCAAAATAATTTTCAACATAAAAATTGAATCAAAATAATTTTAGTTGATATCAAAATATCAATTTGAGAAAAATCGAGCATAAAAGCTCATTTAGGAATCAAGTCTCTTATCATAAATTAATTAGAATTTTTATTCAAAATAAAATCTACTAACACTGGCTTATTATTTTAATTATATTCAAAAAATAATTTAAATAAATAATATCAATTTTAGGATTATAAAATTTATCAAAATAATTAATTAAGTCAATTGTTAAATTTTGGTTCAAAACCAAATTATGATTGGACTTAATAAACTATTAAAATAGTTCGAGCCCAAGTAAAAAAAAGAGCTAAAATGACTAACCCAAAGCCATGAGCCAAAATCTGATTTGGCCCATTTATAATCCAAATGATGAGCCCAAACTAGATAAGCCCAAGAAAGCAAACAATTGGGTCACTTAACATCTAGAAAGAAATCACCAAATCGCTGCTGACCTGCCGGCCTGGGTAGATTTATAAGGTCGGATTGCCGACAGCTGGCTCAAGTCGTAGTTGGTCAAACCCGAAGCCGACCGAATAACCAGTACTAAGTTCACTGGCCGACTGCAGTCAACTCCTGCATCGACGGTGCTACCACGCTGCCGCATTACGTGATCGACCGCGTACGCCAGCGTCAGTCTGCCTCGCGATTAGCAGTCGCTTAATCTCACCAAGTGTGGTCAGTCGCCGCATCGCTCCGCACTTGGACAGACGGGGTCAATTTTTATCGATTCAAAATCAAAACTGATATATAATTTTACTCGTCAAATTCCTAAAAAATTCTCAAAATTCTAGAAAAATATTTCTAATTGAACTATACTAAAAATACAAATTAACGATTAACAATGAAACTCTATTATCGCATTTTAGTGTATAATCAATCAATTCAAATATTTCATAGATACGTAAGCTAATTTAGAAAATTTAAAAACATTCTCTCAGATATCCAAAAAATATTTCTGATTTAACTATACAAAAATTATGAGTTTTCGATTAACGATTAATCATATTTTATTCAATTAATCACATATTTCAAATCTATTGAAATCAAACAAATATTAAATTGTAATTTTAAACATATAAAATCTAATCTCAACAATTTATATATAGCATAATTAATTAATTATAAAGCTCGAACCTGCTCGATAATTATCATAGGGTTTTACGATTCAAATAACATCAAATCTTATACGCATCCACCTGTGAATACTAAGCAGATTATAAAAATAATAATTCAATTATATATATTTTACGTATCTTACACCTTATAGTTGCAATGGAATATGATTAGAGAAGTCTTCAAATAACCAAAAGAGGGTTGTTTCTAATAAATTCTGCACTAACGATCGGGATCAAACCCTTCCTTTGATTTTACTAAAATACTCAAAGTGAATGTTTAATTTGTGACAAGTTTTCCTCTACGCGGCCGAACAAAGAGGGCTTATGAGAAGGTTTTTCTTCTTAGTTTTCTCAAACCAAAGTGAATGAGCTTATGAAATAATTAAGTCAGCGGCTCAACAGAGTTCCAACCCCTAAATTACAGCCCATAGAAAAAAGAAAGCCCATCCCCTTTTTCCCTATGCGAAAGTCGGAACATGGGTCAAATTCCACAACTGAATTTCGCCACAATGTTTCCTTTACGCTTACTTTAATCAACAGTTATAATCGTATTATAATTCTTATCTTGTTGTCGCACAGTGACCTCTGCGCCGACAAGTTGTATATATTTATTTATGACTGACCAATTTTCAATCAATTATATGGATCGCAATTATATTTATATTAAATAATAATAAGTTGAAATCTCTCTATTCATTCATCTTAGACAAAGATTAATCAGGCTAAAAATACATCTAAGTCATATCACTAATCTCCTTCCAAAATACATCTAAGTCATATCACTAATCTCTAATTATTCAATAATAAAATTAAAGCATGTATAAATAATAGATAAGAACCATACCTTAAAAGTACACAAATAATTTAAATAAATATATGTCATTGTACATTCATCAAACGAAGTATACGATTTAATTTCATAAGTGTAAAATATTCACTTAAACTATTTTTAAGTATTTTAACAATTAATATTAAATAATACCTATTTCTAAAAATACTATTTATTTAATTTATAGTTTTAATAAAATTTAATTTCGATTATGGTTATTAAAACTTCAATTATTAAATAATAATGGATTTCTAATTTAATTAAATCAATTCGAATTAAATCTAATCAAATTAGAATTAATTAATTAATTAATAGTCTTTATTTTAATTTAATATCAATATCACCAAAATAACTTCCAATTGAATTAGAACTAAAAGTAGTTAAATTAAATTAATTAAAACCAATTTCCAACTTGAAATTAATTTAAAATAATTTTAATTGACATCGAAATATTAATTTGAGCAAAATTGGATTTAAAACAATTTAAAACCCAAAATAAAAACCAAGAGGCCTATGGCTGGGTTGTCCGCAAAAACAAAGTAGCCTAAACGCACTGCCCCTAGCCGAACGCCCACCCCAGCCGCCCAAACAAATTTTGGATGCCCACACTACACGACAAAAGAGACGCTACGTTAAGGCCACGGATGACGCCAACAGTGACGCTGCAAGCTGGCTGACATGGTGTCCCCGTGACTCCCACATGTCCAAGGCCATGTCACTAGGTCGATTCTACAAACTGAAATAACTCGGAAAGCTCAACGAGTCAACCTCGGGTTTGACCGAAGTTGCCTCACCAACTGCCTGACCGATGACGCCGCGAGCAACGCCATCAGCCGACTCGCTTAGGGCTGAAGTCACCGCCGCTTTTTTATAGTTCCGCACGCTCTTTTTCTTCAAACGATCGCGAATCGATTCGAATCTAAACCGATATAAATTTTTGCTCAAAACTTCCTGATAAATTGGCCAAAATCAAAAAATATTTCCATTTAACTACATTAATGATTTTGAAAATTATTAACAATTAATAATATTTAATTATTTAGTTAACATGGCTCCTACAATCTAAATTAAAATTATCTAATTACACCAAACACATACCCGTATTCAACACACATAAATGTTTTCATGCATTTTTTAATTATGTAATTACACTGTGGGCTCGCTCATGATGCCATCAGTTGGGTTTTTACGAATTAAAATAATAATTACAAAATACCGTGAACGGATTTTACGAATAATAAAAACAATAATATATGCTGTGTACCTTTCTTCGTGGATTACAATGAATATATTTCGATGAGACTCAACAATCAATGTAGATTGCCTCTAAGCATAGCTTCACACCCACAACGCATTTAACGAACCCTCCTTTAGCCTTACTGTAGCCTCGTTAAATATTAAATTGTAATCATGCTGCAAAAAATTTCAATGGGAATTTTCACCCACCGTAGACTAAAAGAGAAATGAGAGAGAATTCTCAAGTTCAAAAGTTGGAAGAATTGGTACGAATGATTTCATGAAAATCATGGCCTATTTATAAGCACTCAGGCCCTAAATTTTGGGCATCTAACATAACTAAAATTCTAGAGTTTCAAGGCAATTTTGTCCTCATTTTCTCTACACATTTTCTACTAAAAATAAGATAAAGTGTTCTAAAATCTTCTCACTTTATCCCTAAATAAATACACAAAAGTGGTTCGGTTTAATATTCAATAATGATTCTACAAATAGAAGATTCCGAACCTTTACATATCGTTTCAACTTCGTCGACTATAGGATTTATTTCCACCACCGAAATTACCTAATATTCCTCTAAGGAGTTATATTTTTAAACCTCCAAAGTTATAATCGCATTATAGTTCGCTTTAGTTGTCAGGCACCTCTTAGGCTCGATCGAAATTAGCAATATATTAATTAATGATTAACCGGCTAATATATAGATTATAAAGGACTTAAGTAGTTTCGCGATAAATCCCTAAAGTCAATCGAAGCTACTTCCAATATATTAATTGTCCAACAATTAACATATATCCGAACTTATTATTATTTAAATGTAATAATCGGTTGTACAATCTAATTGTTCAACGGGCATATAATTATGAGATATAGCTCTCATATTTCCAACATTATCTCCGATCAATCCATTAGAAATTGACTAGTGAGTAGTGATATTTAATGCTTAAAATGTGCATTTTTATATTTCCTATCAGGCGCTCTCTGTGAGCACATACGGTAGAAACCATATAGTAATTGTTGGTGTTTTTAACGTATAAATAATATTCTAATAATATTATGGATACGAATCTCATGATCACTACGAGTTGTATAAACAATAATTAAATAGAGAGAAAAATATGTAAGGTTCTTCGGAAATTTATCAGAATAATAGCAGCGGAATAATATGATGAAGACCCACAAGCATACAAAGCAGAATGCCTATAAGAATTGTCCATACCAACTAGCGAACAAGTTCCTTCGGGAGTTTTACTAGAATTAATTTGAAATATTGAACTAAGGAAGAGGTTGGGCGGAAAAATCCAATGAGAGTTTTCTACCTACTAGCTTCCACTCAAGCAGGCGAAGTGGAGAGGACTTTTTAATTTTCAAGAAAGTGAATATCCAAAAGTGAATGACCGAGTTTCATCTCTAAAAAGTGGCCTTTATATGGACATCAAATGCTCTACTTTAGGCTTTCAAGGAGAAGCTTAGCAAAATCCTTCCACACTCTCTAACGCTTTTTAGTCGACTATAGGGGGTCTTCCAGAACCTTCCCACTTCTTATCCCTAAAATCAAGGCATCTCAAGTGGTTAAGAAGAACATTCTGGAACCCCTATCCCTTCACCATTTTAGTCGAACTAGGGGTGAGTTCCAACTATTGGAATTTCGCCCCAATATTCTCATACAATTTTAAACCCCGAAAGTTATAATTAAATTATGACTCGATTTCGTTGTAATGTATACACTTTATGCCTCGACACAAAAAGCTATATACTAATAAATGTTAATATTATCCGATAGTATATTTATTACGGAATGACCCCTAAGTAGCTCCATCACAACTGTCAGGTCATCGAGTATCCTAATACGAACATTACCATTTAATCGAACGTATATATGAACTTAACCTTAAATCAGTAAATCGGTTGTACAATCAAATTGTTCAATGAATACTATTTCAACAATCTCATATTTCCAATAGTAATTACAACTAGGTGATTATATGTTATTTTAGGTAACTAGTAGCTAATTGATTCTATAGTTGGGTAGGTGATTATGATATTTTAGGTAACTAATAGCTGAATGAAAATTCTAGTGAAAATGGATATGAAGTCGATTCTAGTTATTAGAAAAGCATTGAGGTCTAAAAAGATCTTTGAGTAGTGAAACAAAAGATGTTAAAAATGGAATCAGGATGCTTGAAACAAAAGAGGTTACTAACTAGTAGCTAATTGTTCATCCTTGATACTTAACCTTACATTTACCAACTTTTCGTTGATGTTTAAGGTCTTGGAGTTTTATGAAGTCCCAGCTGGATGTAATAAATCTGCATCAAATGTGAAGCATTTGGAACTTTAGTGTGCATATAATGACAATGATCTAGTCGGTCTAGCAGCTTTACTCAAACTTTTCCCTAGGACGTTAGAGAATTCTCTCATCCACCTCATATGAGGTGCCTAATCCAATTTCCTAGAATTAAATTTTGGCCCTAATTATGTCCTTCATGTCTCACTTTAAACCCGAAAAATTATAATACATTTATTATTAGTTCGGTTCGCTATTTGTGTGTGACCTATGGATCGACAAGAGCAATATAGTAAATAATATTAATCGATTATTATCCATTTTGCCCAAAGTCTTGAATATGCAACAAAAATTGAATATGTTTGTAGTGGAAGTTGAATATTGGTTCTCAAGATGAGAGTGTAACTCTATAACCATTATACTAATTTTACGGATATAACAATTAATCGGAAAATTATTCTAGTATTATAATATATTAATTTTGAAACTGACTAACTATTAATCATGTTTAATTGACATTCATACATAAATGAAGTTAAAGATTAACGGGAAGCAAAATAAAGTATATAATCAAGTTATGGAATTCATGCATTATATTAATTACATAAATACAATCTAGTAATCCGACTCTGTGGCCACTGTTGGATATTCTAACGTATGAATAATATTCTAATAATAGTATGGATACGAATCCCGTAATCAATACTAGTTGCATAAATAATAATTAAGGAGAAAAAAATGTACCGCTCTTCCGAATAATCGTAATAGCAAATGAATAATATGACGGAGATCTCTCGAGCATCCAAAATGCACGCCTCTAAGAATTATCCATACCATCGAACAAGAAATCCTTCCCAAGAGTTTTACTAGAACTCCTTTAAAATATTAAACTGGTAGACTATAATGATGATAAAATTCAAAGGGATTTTTACACCTACTAGTTGATTAAAGAGAGCGGGAAACAAAACTTTGTCTTTCACTATTTCCCAACGGAGAAGCGACACAAAAGTGAACGAGCAGCCATCTCCAAAAGTAGCCTTTATATCGGGTATCAAAATCCCTACTTTAGGCCCTCAAAGAAAACGGTGAAAACTCTTCAACTTCCTTTCTCCTTGGATTTAGTCGAACAGGTAGGTTCCGTAACCTTCCAATCTTTTATCCATAAAATCAAGAGAAAGAAAATTCGAACCTCTATCCCTTTTAATCATTTTTAGTCTAACATCAGTGATTTCCAACCGTTGAATTTCGGCCCAATGTTCTTATATATAGTTCTATTTTAAACCCCGAAAAGTTATAATTAAATTACGACCATTTCGTTATATGTTCGTGGACTTAGGCTCGATTGACAAAAATCATATACTAATAATGTTAACCTAACATTATTTTGATAGTATGACATTATTTATGACCCTATCAAACCAACATAATCCCTGTGTCAAATCGAGTATCCTAATACAAACATTACCATATAATCTAACGATATACTAACTTAAACTTAAACAGTTAATACACCGAATCTGTTCAATGGGCATTATTTCAACTGCCTCATATTTCCAACAATCAGCCTCACCCACCCCAATTAAATTGGCCCTCACCACCAATACTCCCCTCCTTCTTCCCAGATTCGCTACTCCCTCCCCAAATTGGACTTTCCCCCTCCCTTCTGACTCTCCCTTCCCATATTTTAAGCTTCTATATTATTTTGGAAAGTGCGGGAAGGTTTTTAGGAATCAAGTTGTGTAATATATGATGGAGGTGGTATCATGGCGTGGTTTTCTAAGAAGAAGAAGTCGTATGATATCGTTGGCTAGGTTTTTGAAAGAGATACAAGGGCTAAGGTCATGGGATGGGGAGGAGAAATCGACGGTATGATGGTGGTGGTTTTTTGAGCGGTGGTGTTTTTGTAAAGAAAAGGAGCGCGCAACAGTAACGCGGCTGATCAAGCGACCGGGTCGAGGCGTGTGGGGAAATGGGGCTTGGTGTCACAAGGTGGTGATTTCAAAAGAAGAGAAAATATGGGCTGAGATGGTCATGAATGATTAATTGGTCAGAAATTTGACTTTTGTGGGATTTGCCGAGGGTGCTATTTGGGAAAAGATTTTTACAAGGATGCTAAATATTAAATTGGTGGAATGACTTGTGTTATATACCCAAATTTCGCATATTATGATTTGTTTGGATTGAGGTGAATCGAGGATAGATTAAAACATAAAAATTAATTCATAATAGGATAATTGCGGTGAATGTTTTAAATGTTGTTCATATACTTTTTATTTTTTCGAGGTGAATAAGGGTGAAACATATTAATTATGACACTCACTTCCATTACTCTTGCTTTCGAGGGGTAATCATTTGACGGTGAATATAGATTAACTATTCACCAAGGTACAACGATTTTTGCAATCCTAAACGGGGTGAATGATGAAATTTACCTCAATTCCTTTAGATTCACCTCAAAACAAGCGAACCATTATGGTTTATTT
The DNA here is from genome assembly GCA_019722365.1 of Lithospermum erythrorhizon. Lineage (NCBI taxonomy): Eukaryota > Viridiplantae > Streptophyta > Magnoliopsida > Boraginales > Boraginaceae > Lithospermum > Lithospermum erythrorhizon. Next base: position 104,307 of record JADFUC010001322.1, on the reverse strand, counting down.
GTTTTGGGGAGAATGGAAATTAATAATTCTCCTCGTCTGAACACTTAAATATGATTTTTCACCTGAAATTATTACACTGCAAATTAGGGGAGAATGGAGGAGAATGACAAATATAACCCAATTGAATATATTTTCCCTCATACTTCCTCCCCCAATTTAATTAATTCTGGTTCACCTCGATACTAATAATTTTAAATATTTAGTCATTCACTCGATCCAAACATAGCATTAACATATGATTAGAGTGTTAGATAAAGAAATAAAGAAGGATGGTAAATTTTAAAATTGTGAAGTTGACTCGTGATATTTAATCAAATTTCCCGCCAACTATATTTTCCGCAAACCACGAGCTAAAAAACATATCCATGGAAGAGCTGAAGAGATGGAGCGTGACGTACACGAAGCACGTGAAGCAGAAACGCAAAGTTTATCACGACGGCTTCTTAGACCTCACTTCCTTTAACCATAAGGTCTCTACTTTCATTTTTCAAATTATCGTTTTTTTTCAATTTCTACTTTTGTCTTCAATACCCTCCCGTACATTTAACTCGATCCACTTGAACTACATATACGGGTTAACATGTGGTGTTAACCGGAGCTTACGTGCATGAAATTCATACTAAAATCGATTGATTGTAAATGGATAAACCATGAGGTCTTAGTTTATCAATGTGGAACTGCATTCCTCAATAATTTGCATGTTTTTCATTATTTAATTGAATTATTTGATACGAATCTATGTATTGTAAAGTTGAGTTGATTATTAGAATTATGTTTATTTAGTTCCAATTTTGTTCATAGCAAACATATTGTTCAATTTTGAATTTTGATGGCAAGTATTATTATATGAAAATTATATCAAATGCTCGTATTTTTAATATGCTTTATTATTATTACTAATATGATAGTTTGATTCAAATCAAAGTTAAGCGTGCATTTTCATGATTATCACGATGGCTTCTTAGAGCTGAGTTGTTTAAACCATAAGGTTTCTATTCATTTTCATGATTATGTGATTTATTTGCATATTTAATTCAATTATTTAATACGAATCTCTGTTTTGTAAAATTGAGTTGATTATTAGAATCATGTTTATTTTATGCAAAGTTTGAATTCTCATGGCAACTATTTTCTATTTTTATGGTGAAAATTATATCAAATGCTATTATTTTTATGTATTTTAAAATTTAAGTATTTTTAATGTACTTTAATAATATAATAGTTTGTTAATTTTGGCCATTCAAAATTAAACTCGATAATATTTTTGGGATGGAGGGACTTAGGGAGTGTTGGTGGTTGAACTCGGGTATTTTATATATGTATTATTTCGGTGGAAATTATATCCAATGCTAGTGTTTTTATTGCACTTCACTATTAACATTATAGTTTTGATTCAAATCACAATTATGTGTGTTTCAATTGAGCATAACAGTTTGTTAATTTTGACCTTAAAATATTTCTGGAATGGGGTGAGTGAGTATTGGTGATTCATTTGATGATTTTATATATATATATATAATTGGATTATTGGATAAAGATCTCCGTTTTGTAAAATTGAGTTGATTATTGGTATTGTACCAAAAGTTTGATTTCTGATAGTATATTTGCTATTTGAGATTTGTTGCTTGTTTATTATTTTCTGAAATATTGATTGTTTGTTATGAGTGAATTGAGGTATTAGGAGGTATTGGACTCTTAATTTGGTACTTGCACTTAAAGTATATTTTAATCGTTATGTGTTTTTATGCAGATTATTCTGTATGATGAATGTAAGAATGTATTGGACAGTAGGTTTGTGAAGAAAGACGATGTTATACAGTCTGGTGAAGCGATCGCATTTGATTCTTATTTGGTGGACATTGATCATTTGGAGGGAGATCGAGAACCTATTCCTAGCGTTAGCTATGAAAGGAGAGATAAGAAAATCGATGAGAAGACCAGTGCATTCAGTACTCAAAGATACAGAAAGGGCTTTTCTTCTCCTGGTATTGCTTCATTTTCTGTTTTTGGAAGTGGTTTTGCTTTTCCTTTATAAACTGGAGTAAGAAGATATGCTTCCATGTGTTCTTTACTAATTTGAGGTTTATGTGAATATGTTATAGTCAACAAAGGGGAGAAGAAAACTACATCAGATAGCCTTAGTCCATCGCAAAAGATTATCAGAGGTTTGTCTGTTAAACTGGAATTGATTTTGATAATTTTCGATGCACTATTTGGCACAGTACATGCAATTATATATGATTTGACTTGATTTTACTTCAGTGATCACATGAAAAAACTTATTCTCATCTCTACAATTCTCTGAAGTCGGATATTTATCTAAAAGAGGTAAAGGGGAGAAATTAGATGTCTTCTTTATTATTAGTCGAATAAATTTTTTAAGTAGTTTTTTTTTTTTCTTCTTGATTCCTATTTTTCGAGGAATAGTAGTGTACTACTGTTCTTTTTTCTCACTAATATTCTACTTTCAATATTGTTTTCGTGTTAATGTTTTTACTTGTGGTCTGTTGATGACCGTGACCAACAATGTGTGGTTATATTGATGTTTTACCAAAGTCATGCTTCTTGTTCTTATATCAGAGTTCATGAAGAAAGAAATGATCAAGTATTCTTCACCAAGTTTGCCTGATACATCAAAATCCACAGATGGTAACATTTTTGCCTTGCACCCTAATATCTAAGATATGTGGAGATCTTTCTTAGTGAGTTCCTATGTGTTACTATTTATCTTTGGTTTATATTTGTATTTTCTGAAGCAGAATGGCCGGTCTTATATACAACACATGTAACTCAAAAGTTCAAGAAGTATCATGATGGGTTTATACAGCTTGTGCCTTGTGGATCACAAGGGAGGCAGGTTGGTCTAGCTATTCCTATCAACATTTGTACAATAGCTTTTCTGCATTCGCTTTACTATCATGCTAGCTCAAACGAATGGGCCTTAAAGGGGCAAAACTAATGAGATTTAACTAATGTGTTGAAATGGTATATGTTACACATCGTTTTGATCTGATGATACATCTACTTCTTTTTGTGTTGGTTTAGTTTCCATGTAGCCTGCTTCCAGACAGGCATCTTGATCCAGCTTGCAATTATTTGTTTGCCCATTCAAATGCACCTTCACCCTTTTTCTAATATCTAGTGGGTTTCCATGATATTATTTCAGATCATGTTGTATGATGAAACAAGGAGACTCTTAAATAGCAGGTTTCTTAAAAAAGATGAGGTAATCAGATCTGGTGAATCACTGTCATTCGATGGACACTTGGTGGACATTGAAGAATGTGCAGTAGAGTCTAAGCCGTTAACAGAAAAGGATTCCAATGTAGTTGCAAAAACAGGAATGTTAGAGAACCAGAGTCATCCTCTCATTCAATCAACTGTTGGTAAGTTATAATTTGTTTGATCTAGATCTAGTTAATGGCTACTCAAGATACCTGAAAAGTATAGATCAAAAGGCTACATACTAACTATTTGTATTAACTACGAAGTAGTTCTTCTTTCCCCCATCTGATATAAATATCTTCTTGGAGGTATTTTACATCTAACAGCCTTTATTTTTTAGTTTCTCCTTAATATTGAAATTTGAACAAAATACGGAATAAAAACAAAAGACCTCTCTTTCTCTGTGATGTTGGTATAATGGTATGTTATAGAAGGCATTACTCTTATTTGATTCAATATCGCTATGCAGAATTTGATGTCATGTACACAATTCAAAAGAAGGAGAAATACCAGTGTGGAATACTCAGACTTCTACCTTGCAGTTCATACCAGATAAAGGTATTATGACCTTTGACAAAATGCACAGAATATAGCAACTATTTTCTGATAGTATGTCCATGCTTTGGGAAGACCTTATGTTGTTTAATATTTAAAGAAGCATAAGCCTTTTTTGTTTTGAACAGCTGTTCATATGAGTGATATCCCTTTATGAATTCATGAGTTTACAGGCTACTTTACTTTCTGAAGAAGGAAATGTACTGAGCAATATGTTCCTCAAGTCATCATCTCATAATGTGAGAAGAGGAACTACCTTACAAATGCTGAATTATTTCTTAGAAGTTGGGGAACTACGGAAGGGTTCCAAAGGTATACTTTTCTTCATGCCTTTATGCACAATGATTCTTTGATGGTTGACCTTATTAGATTTGAACAACTATTTGTAGGTAAAAACCATGAATGTAATTCCTCCTTGAAGATTATTAATCTGGATGGTAAATCAATTGCTTCTGGAAACTTAACATCTAAATTGGAGGCTCACAATGACGGCTATAGTAACAGTGGTAATGTTTTAGACTTTCACTATACTTTGCACAACCTATAAGTCAGCCATGCTATTTCTTGATACTTCCGTTTCAACATTGTAATTATGGCCTCAATCATGGTCCATATATATGGAGCTCATGTGGGCTACTAAACTGTTGGTTTGAATGGAACATGCTATTTTTAAGCTTATAAGTTGCCTAATGTTACCTTAAAATTGATATTGCACAGATGAAACATCCGTTACATGCTTTTAGTTTATGATGCTGTTCTCTTATAGCATACCAGTTTACATATGATCTCACTTCACTGTTTTCTTTCCCTTTAGGAGTAGCTTCCCAAAGGAAATATGACTATGGTATGAATAAGAGTGTCCCTACTCAGACTCTGGCTAGTGCACCTTTACGTGCTGGTAAGGTCATGTTATATAGATATTGCTTGATTGTTTTTCTTTTGTCATTCATTTAAGGTTGCAGAAAATTATTTGACTTTATCAGATCAGTCTTGACTTCAAGAGAATATTTATGAGTTCAATCTTAAGCAATAGTGATATCAAGTCTTTCTCTTGTCTTATCTCACTCATTTTAACTTATATTTTAACCACCTATCTCTGATGCCTCTAAAAGTCCTTTGATTTTTTTTTCTTCATTTTAATACAATCTTTATGAATCTCCTTACGTTTTCCATTAAATCTGACTGTTTAGGTCACTAACATCCACTGGTAAGTTCATAAGTTTTTTTCTTTGTAATCTATCTGTACAGTCAGTGATTCTAATGTTACATTTTTTCGTCACAGCAAGTGAAATTATGAGCTTTATTAAGAGACCTGCGACTACAATAAAAGATGCAGTTGTACAGGGTTTGTCTTCAAAAGGGAGCCATGTTAAAGCTTCACATTCAGTTCATTCTAAAGATAAGATTGTTCAAGAGGATTTTGTGCAAGATTTGAAATGTCAACCTGATGCAATACACTGTCCTAGTGTCTGTGTCCTGAAAGAAACTTCACTTTCAGAAAGTCCAGGCAGTTCGGATTTGTAAGTCTTATTGTTATAAACCTCAAACTATCATTTCTTTTTCTTTCATTCAAGTCATTTGATAAAAAGTTACCTATTTAATAAGAATCACAGATATGATCTTGAAGGTTCAAAGCTTCTTGCACTAGAGCAATTTGATGTTATCACCACATATTATTCTTATTTTCAAATTTGTTAGTTAGAACTCATGTGAATGTGAGAGGTCACTTTAATGCAAACTAGTTTAATTGTGGCTGTTTTCAGACTAGCATGCAGCACAGTTTTCATGCAGAGTGCAATTAAATTTGACACTCTTCTACAGTCTCCTGTTTCCTGAAAATTAAGCAGTTTGTCAACCGAAGAGTGAGGAGGATCTTTCGATTAAAGATATCATGGGCCTTTTCCTTAACTGTTTTTGTGTACTAAGAATAATTTAAGTCGCACAGCAGATGGAGAGAAATTGTTGTCTTCAATTGTTGAGAGCTCGGTTCAGCACTGAAAAATGTGTTCATTGCACTCCACCACAATATTTTTTAATCTGAATTCGAACTATATATTGAAGTGTAATTTTTAAGTGGTTGAGTTCAAAAATCATCTCCCTTGATGTTTAGAGAAGCTCATAGTCATATTCAAGGATTTTCTGAGGATAATACCAAATCAGATCCAGCAGTCACGTCAACTCCAACATCTAGTGAGAAGTGCCCTGATACAAGCAACTGGGGACCAACCTCTCCAGTAACGGAGCTTCAGGATATAAGTGTTCCTAAAGTTGATTTTGCGAGTGAAGTGTCCTTGGAAGGTATGTTGCAGATCTTTATTGTTTCATTTCTTATAAAATACTGTTAAGCTAAATGTGTCAGTCAAATGCAGAGGAACAAACTGGACAGTTACCTGGGGCAGAATTATGCTTAGAGTCGACCATACCATTGAAGGATGACGAAGTCGAAAATATTAAGGTCTGTATAAAGTTTTTACACTTCCCAGTTGCTTTCCTAACACTTGCACATTTGGTTTAACTTGATTCTAGTTGTTATTTGTTTGCAGGAGTGCACAGACCATAGGGAGATCAAAGCTATACGCGATGAAGCTTTCAGTGAAGGCATACCAGTCCAGATTAGTGGTACTCCACAGCCCCCATTTGTCACCAAGGACGTCCCTTCTGAGCAGGAATTGGCCTTTTGGCAGATGGATGATGCTCCAAGTTTTGATCTTGGGTTTTGACTTCCAAAAATCAAGAAGAAACTTTCATTTTTTCTCCCTGAAGCAGTACAATAGAAAGTAGGCTATGATGGACAGCAACAGCTTGTCATTTGCAAAGGTTGTCATTGGATACATATTGACTATAAACTACACAAAAGTTCTACATACATTGAAATGGATGTTTTGTTATGGAGTCGTTTTCTTGATCGTCATCCTGTTAGTCGCAAAGAGATTCTCGGGTGCAGGAGGAATGGAGGATGGAACGAGACGACTCCATAGAGAATTCTTGAGAGTTATTTTCTCCTTTATTTTGCCATATTCCTAGCTCTTAATATGTTAATTCTTCAGTTTTCCAACTTTAGGCAGTGAGAGTAGCTTCTTGCTCAACTACTGAGCTTCACTTTGTTCTCTCATTTAGAGATTACAAGATCATGTGCCGCATATATTGATTCTACACAATGTCTGGAAATGTTTTATCAAAGAATGAGTCACTAATGTTATCGACACATCTGAGATTGTCAAAGACTTGGAAGTTCCTCTATTCCATCATTTTCCTTCTTGTTGTTGGATATCTTGTTCATACACATCTTCTCTATGTTCCCGGAACCTCTATTAAGTTACAAACAGATTTCGAAAAGGTCAATTCTTATAAATAGAGTTCGCGTCTCAATAGCTAGGACTTTGGGATGCATTGGAGAGGATCCTGATACATACACAGGAAGTCTAAATGTTCGGTTAAATGTTTATAGAAGTGTTTTTAAAGTATATTTCTAGCTGAACAAATTAAAAAAATGAATAAAGCAAAGAGATTTAACAACCTTAGGCACATAAGGTGTTTAGGCTCCATATGAAAGCATGCACTATCTTACATGAATTCTTGGTAGTGTCAACATGTCAACAGAATATAGATTTAGGTTGCAATGTGCAAGTTCTTTTTGTTGCTTATAATGATGGTTGCTTGATATTTTGCAATAGATCAAATAAATTATGGACTTCTTGATGCACTAAGACTAGGATCTAATACTATCGAAAGTTGAATAATACTTGTAAATACTTGTGCAGAATAATAATTGAACAGCATACAAGAGCCGCATCGATTCTCATGGGATAAAAATAAGAAAGGGGAAGCAATCAAATGATAATTTCTCAGCATGCACACCAATCCAGGGGGAAAGGTTTAAATTCAGACGATCAGAACTGCAGTAGAACCGACAAGTATTTAGACAATCCGCTCCAACTCCCTTGCGTAACTGAGGGTCTGGTTAATGAGCTGTAGAGATGGAATCTCCTTGCAGGGGGCTGCTTCTTTTGCCAGTTGAAAAACAACACGCCCGTTCTGCACCTCCCATTCAGGATGCTCCTAAAAAAAAATCTGATGATCACTTCATTGAAAGAAATGTGATGGAACATTATTTGATCAAATATACGGGTCTTCCACAAAGACATATATTCTCTAGTGAAGGCATCAACATTTCAGAAGCCAACTATGGTTTGTTGGTCAACCAAATATAGAGTTACAATAGAATAGAAGCTGCAAGAAAGATGTTACAGTACAGAGACAAGTTGCATACCTCTTCGATGTACGCTTGAAGTTCTTTGTCCGAAGAAAATAGCAACATTTGGCAAGCATCGTTGACTGAGAGGGAGTCATAAGCCTTCTCACTGCACCCAGCTATCTCATCCCTGCAGAGGATATGTTTTTTACCTTATTAGTTATTAGCATAGTCACAAACAGAATAATTTAGACAACTAGTTGGATTACATTTTTTAAATGTGTTAATGGTTACACAATCAGCAACCGCAAAACCCTTTCCATTTATAAAGTTCTAACATTAGGAGGCAAGAGTTTATAGTGGAAACTGCCTTTCCATGGGTACCACTTTAACGACCATAAGCATGTCACGTAATGAACAAAATACGGATGAAGTAGAATTGACGAATCCCATCAGGCAATCAAAATACAGATGAAGTAGAATTGAAGAATCCCATCAGGCAATCTAACAAGCTATATGCCTCTTCCATAAGTTTACACAGGAACAAAATCATTTTCAATCAAAACTGAAAGGGGTAATAGTTTTAATAAAACCCAAGAACCACACCAATCATGACTTCAAACTCATCAACATCTCCACCAACGATTTCTTGTACAAATAAATACTTGCCCCTTAAAAATGCCTAAGTAATCTAGAGCGAAACCCTGAACATGCTAATGAAGTTTTTCAGCATCAAAGAAAAAACATAATCATAAACCTCATTTTTCTTAGGAAGGGAATTAATAGTAACCGACTAACAGATTTTATAGAGATTATCTTGTCCAAGAATTAATACCTTAGAGAGTTAGAGATTTGACATTATTGCACAGTGTAAATGACCAACAAAGGTAATACCTTACTGTCTTTGCAAGGAGGTCCATGAAATATACGTAAGTTTCATGAGGCACACTCTGCCTAGCACTCAGCACACGGTTGTAGGCACCTTCCATGAAGGATTGCTCCAATTCAACAGCATGCCTTATGCAAGGGTTCTCCAAAGCACTAGAACAAAGCAACTCCAATTCCGTGTGGAATTCAGCGATCCTATTCTGAACCAGAAGTCTCAAAAGATTGAGACCTAAAATGGGGAACTCTTGAGGGGAAGGAGGAAGACTGCCACTGGTACATAAGAATAAGAAAACCTTATGAAAATGATAATTGTTGAAAGTTGAAAATAATGTTGTAATGCATAAAAATCCAGATAATGTGCTTAAGAAATAAGATAATGTGCTGAAGGAAATCATCTACATAATCAAAACTGTTACATTTTAATCAATAAAACAATAAGAAAGAGAACCTTATGAACATGGTTAACTATTAATAAGTTAGAAATGTTTTATGCATAGTAACCTGATAATGTGCTTAAGAAAAGAGATAATGTGCTGAAGAAGGCAAACATCTAGATTATCAGAAAGGTAACTTTTTAATCTCTAAAACTACTGTGAGGGGTACAGCTCGAAAAATCAGGATTAAGTATAAAAGAGTAATGATTCTTTGGGCAAAAGGCTAGAACCATCATTCATGTGTGTGTTTGTTCACACTTTCATTTCGGCTTATGAATAAATTAATTACCGTTAAATTCTTTACTGGAGTTACTTTTGCTAGGCTTAGATTAAAAAATTCTGTCAAGTCGAGCATTAGTCAACACACGTGATTGACACATGACTTTTTATAGGGGTAAAATAGTCATTTCATATAAAATTCTGACCCCTTTCTCTTTACCAAGGAAAACATTATTTGTGGAATAAGTTGCAAAAGAGGGCCCATCAGTCGACTCTGCCCCCTCCCCCCCCCAAACAGCCATCTCTGCTGCCTTCCACCACCACAGCCATGATCATCATCATTAGAAGTTCTCAAACAACTCTCTACATGCTCAAAAACCTCTTCTTCAGAAATATACCCTATTCTACAAATCAGACATCAACCACTTTCAACTCAAATCCATTTTGATTTTTCTAACCAGGGATCCAACCCACTTCACATTTTTGGTTTCTCATTCAAAATAGCCCTATTCTCAACCAATTTATTAGCATAAACTTTTTGGTCAACCAATCTAATTATCATCAACTTTTTGGTTCACACTATTAGGCTTTTGAGGTATATGCTTATCAGTACTAATTGGATTTGAGTTGTTTCTTGAATCATGCGAATGAAGCTGAAGAATTGAATGGCGGCGGGATGTGTTGGGGGTAGAAGAAGTCAATATATATTAACCCCATTTTGCTTCCTTTTTTAAGTTCTTTTATATATGAAATGACTATTTTACCCTTGAAAAAGTGACGTGGCACTCACGTGTGTTGACTAACGGGTGCCTTGACAAAAAATTTAACTGTAGTAGTAAAAGTAACTTCCTAAGAATGACTAGTGAGTGAATGAGACCATTATATTCATGAGTAAGTGAAGGGTGAATGGACCTGGCTTGTAGTGATGAAGTTTGCTGCCAATTCTTTTACATTCTACATTTTTCTTAATTAAAGGCTGCATTGCAACAGCCAAAGGAGTAGACAGAAATAAATAAATAAAGCTAGGCTATGATACAAAGTTGTTCATTTCATATTTGAAGAGCAATCAATAAATATTAAATGGAAAGATTATAAAGCATTGAAACAAGGCCAATAAACACTATGTTATGGGAATTTAATAACACTATGTTGGATTAAGCAATAAATCTAAATTCGTTGTAGTTTCCAAATAGCTACATCCACTTACAGAAACAATATATATCTTGAATTGAACAATAAAGGAGTAGAGAAATCACCGTGCATCAGTATAGTAAGGCTTCAACTGAAAGAAATCCCTCTCAAACGCATCCTGATCCTCAATTTTCACACTTAGAACTATGGCATGCTCGTATATATCTCCTACAGTTGCCACCAACACCAAGGAAGAAGACAAATTCAGTAATGGGATAGAGAGTTCGGGCAACTAAATGAAAGTATGAAGCACATGAGACAAGCAGATAACTTCCCGTGATAACTTGATAAATATAGGTTGAAAGATTATGTGGGAGATGGGAGAAAAAATGAATGGATCAGTATGTTTCTATATTAGATAACAGAGGGTCGCTCATTACTTGCAATAGTTAACTCCTTGACCGCATTTTTGGTGTTCTCAAACAATGGAGGAAGACTCTTAAATCCTGTCAGCATCACCTGCAAACTACCATATATAAGTTACCTGAGAAAATATATATATTTCTAATGATAAGAAATAAGTTCATACATGACCAAAAACATCAAGACATCATCTTCAAATGTTAAAATAGAAGTAAGAAACTCCAATGCACAATATAGAACTCTTAACAGTGATCTCTACAACAAATACTTACATTCAAAACCCTTTTAAAGTTCATCTCGTTGATCCAAATCTTCTATATGGTTTCATGTCAACGCAAATAAATGGACATCATCTCTCTAGATAAAATCATATTTCAGCTCTCCTTAAATGATTATGAGATTTCTTAGGTGTTTTACATCGATTTATACACCTCAAGTATTAATCTAGTATACAACATTACTTAATATCTTAAACATCTCATTCTTAAGGATACACACACAGACCAAAAACTCAAGCATGTTGAAACCCAAAATTCGACTCCAAGACAATAGCTACTTGGGGCAAGCCCTATGTTTGTCTTTTCAACAATTGTTTCCTCAAAATTCTTCAAACCAATTCTAAACAAAATCGAAACACAAACCAAACCAGTAAACAAGAATCGTAGCTTTATACTCCCTAATTTTTTTTAGTTGTCGTTTTAGCCAAAGAAATTTGTTTGAAAATGGTTGTCGTTTTAGCATAATAAATAACATTTTTACATTTTCAATGTACTTTTTGACTACTTTTTCTCTTTAAATTAACAATCAACCAATGATATTGTTTCAATTGATTGTCATTCTAATTTTTATTTTCCTTAATCTATGTGCAAATGGCTAAAACGATAACTAAAAAAAACAGAGGGAGTACCATATATTTCCAGCACCAAATTTCGTATCTTTATTAGGGGGTAATTTTAATCTGCTTTCCACATTGCTTACCAAATTAACTTATAAAACCCATATCTCTAAAACAGAGCTTCATTGTTCACTCAATAACCACGAGAATACCATAAAACAAAACTACCCAACAACAAATCAACAATTCAAAGCTAATTCAAAAAACCAAACATAATATACAATATACATTAAAATCAACAAATTTATAAAAAACCCAAACAATTTTCAAAAAGATAAGCATAATATACACAAAAACCATCTATATCTACAAAGATTAAAAAAAAACCAATTTGGAACAATGAACATAGCAAAATTAAGCTATAAAAAACACAACACTGCCTCCATTCAAAACACATTGCCCTATTTTATTTTCCGATGGTCATATTAACAAACTCCGTAACCTTAATTGAAAGGCATAACTTCGATTCAAATAAAAAACCATACAACATTACACAATATACACTAAAACATATTCGAATTCACAAATTAAAAAGCCAACCCATCAAAATTCAAAACTAGCCAATATTTGTTAAGACTGAGGTAGTAAATAATTAATAAACTCGGTAACCTTATTGAAACACATAACTTCGATTCAAATAAACAATTATCACAACATTACACAAACATACACTAGAACATATTCGAGTTCAAAACGTTTAAAAGCAAACCCATCAAAATTCAAACTATATATTTTTTAGTTGGAGGGAGTAATTAATGAACAAACTCTATAACCTTATTGGTACACATAACTTCGATTCAAAATAATTAAGTCAACCCATAAAAATTCAAAACTAGACAATCATTTTAAAATATATACAAAACATATTTGAGTCTAAAATTAACCGAAAAAAAAAACAACTCATAAAAATTAAAAAACTAGAGAATAATTTCGAAATTAAAATATAATTGAATTGGATAATTAAAATTAGGGTTTGGATTTATTAACCTTGAGGTTAGTGAGGAGAGTTGAACATGTATCGAAATCGTGAAGAGTAAAAGCAGCTTTGAATCTTTCGAATACTTGACTTAATTCTGTTAGCTTTGGATCCATTTTTGCTTAATTGATTTATTGTGGTGTTTTTTAAGGTTATTTGCTTAGTTTACAGGAATGATTGGAACATGGAAAGGGAGGTTCGGTTCGGCCGTTCGGTTAGGTTTGGTTTTGGCTGAAATTAGAGATCAGAGCACATTTACATCCGGTTTCTCAAAGGTTGAGCCTGCATCGGTTTGGTTCCGATCGGTTCCAATCCTATCGTTCACTCGATTCGGTTCGGTTTTCGGTTAACTTCTAGGTTTTGAGACATTTTTTAGCGTATGTCTTGAGCTAAAATTCAAGTTTAACCGCTTGTAATTTGATGAACTCTTTTAAGATTAATTATATACAATCATTCGATTACCTGATACATTATTTTCAATATCTTTTGTATTCCTATATTATTAGTTTTTAGAAAGATTTATATATATTTTATTTAATTGTAGCAATAATAAACAAATCTAAATTATTCTTAACCCAAAATATGCAGCGTCTGAAATCTAGTCTTGAAAAGGATAATAAATAAAAATTAGAAAAATCTACACAAAATTTAGAAATGGGATTCGGGTTCGGTTCGGTTGTTTCAAAGTAGAGCACCAAAAATTAGTTAGGTTATGACAGCTTAGAGCACAAATCGATTAGGTTAGATCGGTTAAATTTTGTTATTTTTATTGATTCGGTTCGTCAGGTTAAATTCGGGTTTGCATGTTGTTGGCCTTGGAAATAAAGGGAGGCATAGTGGGCATATATCTACAGGGTCGAAATTTTTCACCCTTAACGAGCGCACCTAACATGTGTTCGAAAGCAAAGATGAAAAAAAAAAGATGCCCTGGGTGTGTTCCAGCATTAAAGCTTCTGAATTTCCAACAAATTAATTAGGCAATAATTTGGAAATGGCGCCGAATATTTGCAAAGTCTGCGAACAACTCCAATCTAAATACAAATGCCCTTCTTGTCGAATACCCTAGTAAGCTTCAACCCTATTACTACCTCCATCTCAAAACTATTCTCCACTTTTCAAACTAGACAATCTGTTAGGGATGGGGGTAGTATTTTGTTAAAGAACTTAACAATTGAATGCTTATTTTCGTTATTTTTGACTTTCTGCAGTTGTTCCTTGGGATGCTACAAGAAACATAAAGGTTTTTTGCTGGATATTGAAATTGCATAATCAGTTTAATTTAGTATTATCATGATTCATGTAAACGGAAGCATAATTTTTATTTTGGTTTAGTGAAGCTTAATCGTTTACTTATTTTCTGTTGAAACAGAAATTCCATGTGGGAAACAGCCAGAACCTGAGAAAGAAAAAGAGAAACAAAAAATCAGTAAGTATACATTCTATTCTTATTGTTCATTCGGATCGAGTTGAATCTAGGTGAGGGTAAACTTAAAAATTAAACTAGGCCATGCTAGTTGAGGTATGCGGTGAATTATTTAACTAACCGCGTAACATAAAATTTAACATCGATTTACCAACGTTCACCTATCACGACACCGTTATTGATGATCACTACGTAGGCAGTTATTCATTTTGGCGTTCTTTGTTAGTAACTGGACTCGTCTATTGTTGTTACTCGAATTCAAATTTTAGTTTATGACCACTTGGAGTGCATTTTAGCACGTGGGTGAACTTTCGTTCAGAGTTAATCGAGGGTTAAATACGTTCATTAATTAGCCGTGATCCTTAAATTACATGGGCGCATGCGGAATGGCGAGGGTATTGTGACCCCCATTCGAAAGGACCTAAATTTAAAAGGACAAATATTAATTTAGGGCACTAGTGAACAATGTAGTTTCACAGCACGTGTGACCCGGTTTTGAAACATGGAAGCATTGCTTTAACTTTTCTAATGCATTTTTCTTTACATTATACAGTAGCTTTTATTTTTTGTTATCCTTTAATCATTTATCACGGTAGGCTGTTAGAAAGAGTGACTTGAAGTCATTTGCTCGTTACTGGCGTATGTTCGGGACTTAGGGTGGGACATGCGAATCGAGCACTTAGTCCCCGTCTCGAGGCTGTTTTCGGAGGCAGAAGAAGATCGGGACTTGGTCGGGTGATGACAAGTCCCAAACACGGGCGGTTTAAGTCGGTTTAGGGTTTTTGAGGGCTATAAATACCCACTACTTGGTTTTGAGTCTCGACCTAAAATGGGTGTATAGAGGCTATGAATAAGAGAGTTAGAGATTCTTGATTAGTTTAGGCGCATTGTTTTATTAACAAGGAATAGTGTAGGCTAAATTGTATTTACATACATTTGTCTTTGATGTACGAGGTGCAGATAGGCATTAGGCTACCAGTCTGTTGCGAGGAATGGTGTGTCGGTAATTCTATTATGGGAATAGTGGGTAATAAGTCATTAACTAGGGTGTGGTGATCTACGTATCGGGAAATTTAGTTTTAGCTCGAGTACGTAATCATTCTTAGTTATAGTGAAATCTTGTTTTGTGGTAAAATGCGTCAGTGGATTAGTCCCCCAACATATTGTTAGAACATTTTTGATACTTTACGCAATTGGCACATGCTGAATTATGCGGTATAGCAAATGCGACTTGCCGTTATATGGCCCAGTATCGAATTTGGATCTGAAGAAGATGATGGTGAAAGTATGAAATTTAGAAGTTATTTCAGGAGAAATAGTTATAGATTTTTTGTGACTCACGGATAAGGTTAGTTACGCCTTAGTAGGAAGTGCCCACATAGTTTTAGTTAGGTAAACATGATGCGCTGGTTGCTTACAACTAGTCGGGTTTGTGATACGCCGGAAGAGTTCTTGACGGGCCGATGATGGGTCGAGGAGTTCTGATGTATTTACTATTGTATGGAGTTGGGTAGAGGTATGTGTCCCGAAGCCGAGATGCAACTAGAAAAAGATCTTGAATAGGCTATTGTTATTGTGCCGGCGGTGATAATGCGTTCGAAGGGGACATGGCTTTAGTTCTTAGCGATCTTTATATATTTGACTTACCGATGTGTGGGTTGATTTTGGAGTGTTTTTGCACATTGAACAAGGTTAGACATGTCACCATGACTATAGATTTGTTATCTCTTGGGTACATTGGGCAAGAAGGGGTTCGATTTAGGAGGAGAATGTGGAGGTGACTTTTTATATTGGATTCGGATGTGATTACGAAGGTGTGAAGCGTGGTACTTTGTATGTTTTTGAGGTAAATGCGTTTTCTCTGTCGGATGTTATAGTATTGGGGAAAGCTTGAGATGGGCGGTCAAATTGTGGAGTCGGTAGTGAGTCGAAGAGGCGGCAACGTGCGACGATGGCGTATACTCTAGTGGCTTAGGGGTTCGAGTGGAACATCATAGGTAGCTCGAGGGGATATTTTGAGAACTACCGTGCAGGAACAGTCTGACGATAGGGGAGGAGTTGGCCTGTCTTTTCTAATTGCAAGCGGCTGCCGGTTACCGTGTGTAAATCATTGTTGGTATTGAGATTGAAGCCGGTGGCGTTTGTCATTTGGAGAGGAAATTTCATCGGCAGTGCAGTGATCGAAGGAAGGGCTCGCTTGAAATGCAATGCAGGAAGAAGGGGATGTATAAATTCATTTAAATGCTAAGTATAGGATCGGAAGTAATCTTTTTGCTATATACTAGTTACGTTGTTTTTCGGGTTAACCTTGTCATGGTTGATGTTGTTAGAGAGAGGAATATCAACGATTAATGGAAGTCTTGCGGGGGGTCAATGATTGTTTGGACTTACTAAGCTGATACATCTGCTAATTGTCATTGGCCAGGGCCAATATGTAGGAAATGATGCGGCTTAGCGTGTCTATCTGCTTACAGGTGTCTTGTTGACATGCTCTTACCGGTGTCTTTTGGGCCGTAAATAAATATATGAATACTTACATCCCAGTACATCTTGGTACATTGAGTACTTGGATACGTTTTTTAGTTGCTATTTTGTTTTATTTTAATCTTTCATGAATAAATGCGTGCGTAGGTTCATCTGATGGAGATTTGTTAGAAAGAGAGACTTAAAGTCATTTGCTTTGTTCGGGACTTAGGATGGAGCATACGAGTCAGGCCTTGTAGTCTGATGTCGAGGCATTTCGGAGACAGAAGAAGATCGGGACAGTCGGATGATGACAGAGTGGTTCAGTCTGAACACGTGCGGTTTCTAAGTCGGTTTAGGATTTAACTTGGAGCATTAAAATATCTCTCTTCAACGGTTTTAGTCTGGCATAAAATTTGATTGTGTTAGACTATTGAATAGAGAGTTAAGTTCTGCAGATGGTTTAAAATTAGCACATTTTTGTTCTTCTAGGAATAGTGTAAGGCTAAGTTGTATTAAATTTGTTGTTATGCCATTCTTTTGAGTTATGAATAGTTGTTAGCTATCTCTGAGAGTACATTTGGCGGGGAATAGTGTGTCGGTAATTCTATTTTAGAATAATTCTTGAAATGATAATTTCTATTATTACGGGTGTAGTGATCTAAATGCAGAGGCCCAATTTTAGGCTCGAATGCATGTCTGTTTACATTAGTGAAATCACATTGCCTTGAGTGCTGCCCGTAGATTAGTTCTAGCAGCGTTGTTAGGGATCTGCGTTAAAATATTTGTCTCTTTTATTTTTCGATGCTTTTTACATATAATTCTTGTCTTTAGAATTCATGATATGCGGTATATGAAACGTGCTTAAAATCGTTATAACATTAGCATATGAACTTCGTCTAGACTCTAGGCTTGGATTCATATAGGATCAACAATTCTTAAATGTGGATTGAAATGTGTATCTTCACATGATATCTATTTTAGTTGGATGCTACTATGCATGTGATTCAAATGGGTGCAATATTTTTGTTCATCCATTTACAATCTACAATCTATGGTCAATCATATTATTTGATTAACCATCTTTGTGAACTGGCTTCGAGAACCATTTTTGCTGGTAAGGATTTAATGATATCCAAGAAACATTTTAATTCACCTCCCCTAGTTTAATTTGTAGCCTCATCATAATTGGTAGGGAGATATCTTCCATCGGGCTTCTAGAGTTGAACATGGGATTTCATAATGTCTTCTGTATTGAACTTTAATAAGAGTAAGTTATCATTAGTAATTGTGAAATGTTTAGTCATAGTGATGTATACTTTACTGGTGGCACATTAGATAGGGTTCAACAAATGCGATAGACAAATATCTATGTTGACTCTGCATACTATAATTTCGATAGACCTCTTCATGCTGATCTATTACGTTTCCTATGTTCTTGTGCAAGTCACTTACCCTTGCCTCCTCGAAAGGGACAATTGTACCTTAAAGGCTCATGGTATTCCCATATTAGGATCTAAATTTTTTGGCATCGATATATTTTTTCATCCTTTTGAGTTTTACCCGTAGCTAAATCAGTAACATGAGATGCTTCCTTCAGCTTTGATGTGTATGATATAACCATCTGTGAAAGTAGACAACTAGAGACTGGTCATTGGTTTCACATGAACTGATGAACAGTCTCAATCTTGCTCTATGCAGCAATTGTGCTTATTGACACTGTATATTCCTTTAGTTCATATGCCTTTTGTTTAATCTGGTCGGATAGTTCTCCTTGTTAAAAGTAAGAAATAAAAAAGGAACATCATACTATAAGGAAGTTCAGAGATTTAATGCTTTCATGTCTGGGAATCTAGTGCATCAACTCTGCATACCGAGGACAATTCATATAAATTTATGTTCCTAAGTTTGAGTTGATTAAGTTACAAAGTTACAGTCAAATTGTTTACATATCTCCCTATGTTTTGAGAAGGGTTGAAATCAGTTTTGAGTTGTCTAATAATTTGTCCATCTGAATTAGCTCCAGCTGATGAGTTGCAGGATGAAAGACCTTATTATGTTGATGATTCTGGCGAGGTTCTGCAACAAGTGCAACTAGAGTCTGTAGGTATGGTGTAATTCTCCTTGAATTTAGTTTTGTATGAAGTCACTGTAATTGAAAAGATGTTATCAGTTCACTGTTGGCATTATCTGCTGCTTTATGTAACATAAAAGAAAGATTAGTCATGGAACCTGTTTGTAATCTTGTTTTGTTCTAAGTTCCGTTTGTCAAAACATAATGTTTTGATAGTAATACTCATTTTGTTCCCCTGATTTCCCAGAATTGAACATCTCTAGATTGGAAAGCAGTTGTCAACAGATGTTATCAGTTCACTCATTAACTGAGAATTTACTCGTCTGATTTTAGGCTGCGTTTCTTCTTGCAGTGTCATCCAGAGAAATTCAGGATGCAATACAGAATGAACAGATCCAGAAACTCATATACAATATAAATTTCTCTGCAGATGCTGAGTCCGTAAGTCAAATATTGCTTCAGAAGCTATCAAGAGCTTCCAAGTCTTGCAACAGCAATATATTTGAATAAGTTCTGACCGTGATTTTCTCGCAGGAAATGACTAATGCAATGCAGGATGATTCATTCCGCATTTTTACTGAGAAGGTTACTGTTACTTAAACTATGTTCTCGATCACCTAATTGAAGTTCTAGTTGAATATTAACTGTTGAGATGATTGAACTGCAGATATTATCAGTGGTAAATGGCAATGCCACAAATTCATGATATGTGGTCGTCATGGGAGTGATTGAAGGGGAGATAGTTGTCGATTTTCAGGGTTGCCTCGTTTCAAATGTGCAAAGGCTATTGTACAAGGAATTTCTCCTCAATCAAGGAAAAAGCTTTAAGATTATAAGGAAAAAGCTTTAAAAGATCATGTATGTCAATTAAAGTTACAAAGTTTGGTAATTTTGACTTCTGAAAATGAAACTAGACAATCATCATTCTCCGAATATCAAAGTAGACAATATCATGGATGACGGAAGGATTAAATGATTTGACCTACTACACACAAATAGATGGGAATGTGCCAATGTGGGATAAATGTTACCATTTTTCCCTCAATTAATAATCAAATAAATAGCTTAAAATAAACAAAAAGACTAGGATTGATGGTTGAATCCTCTAAAAGCAGCTGAAAATATAACATGCTCAAAGATATGTTGAGTAGTTTTAAGATAGAGGATATTCATATTTAAATATGTGATTGAGTATATTTTGTTTACTGTTTTAAATGTTAAATTTTATAATACAATAACATAGAAATTATGATAATATTTAAAGACAATGTTTACACTTGCAATTTATAAGCTCAATCTTCTAGAAATTTGTATAGAATTTACTTTAATTTCAGTTTCAATTTAAAGTCTACATAAAAATCAAACACATTTTTATTCGATTAATTATATTTATATGTGACTTGAAATTAGTATTAGAAGAAAAGGTATTGTGTGACATTTGAAATAGTATCGCGATCTTTCCCTCGACAAAGGTAACAAGTTTGGACATAGCAGCTTTGTGAATTGGGAAATGACTATTTTAACCCTCTCTATTTGTAAGTATAGTATTTGAGAAAGTTTCATGTAGCGGCAAAATGGTCATTTCAGTCTTTCTTTATGAGTAAAATCCAAAAAGACCAAACTAACAATAAATCTTCCAAATCATTAAATCATAAACCAACATTAGTGTTAAAAAACGTAAGATCTTTTTGTCTGAAATTATAAAACAAATCCAAAAATGAGGAGGAGGCCATGTTGCCATACATTCTTAGCCTCCATTATTAAATTCCTGAATTTTCTTGAATTTTTCATAGGTGTTTGTATGATTATATATTCTGCATATATGTTGAACCATTGGCATCACCACCACCATCATGCAATCATATCTAATTCCCTCCCTGCTCCTTGGTACAATTCAACAAACAAAAAACTTAATCCTTTGTACTTATGTTTTTTGGCTTTTTAAGGAACCACTTACAAAAAAATCAATCTTTTGTCCATATCTAAAAGATTGTCAC
Source organism: Lithospermum erythrorhizon (assembly GCA_019722365.1). Taxonomy (NCBI): domain Eukaryota; kingdom Viridiplantae; phylum Streptophyta; class Magnoliopsida; order Boraginales; family Boraginaceae; genus Lithospermum; species Lithospermum erythrorhizon. The sequence continues at coordinate 83,412 of JADFUC010001322.1, read as the reverse complement.
ATTTTGAATTTTGATGAGTTTTTTAAAAAATTTGACGTCAAATAATTTTTAATATGATTTATACTTTTTTGTGAAAAGTATACAAAAAATATAGTATTTTCGACATAATTTATTTAATAATTTTGATAAGTAACTTGTTATTAACCTGATAATTTTGATTCAAATAAAAGTCGAGGACATTATTTATAAAGTTTGGTAATATTTGATCAAGAAAAAGTAAACTGGACAATCCTTGAGGGATGGACAGAATAGTTTTTTTTGTTTTCTCATTTTGTACCCTTACAAAAAATTCAATAATTTTTTTTAACTATTTTTGTTTTTTGTTTTTTTGGGTATAAAAAAATAATCTTTTTTTAATTCTGAATTTATGTATTTTGGGGCTGATTATGTTTGTTGTTTGAGGCAGGTTTATATATGGGTTTATGAGTGTGGGGATATTGTTGTGTTGTTTAACTTGCATTGGTCACATTGCAGCTGAAGCTATCAATTGTTGTTGCCTCTGTTTTGTATCCTTTTTCCTATACTTTTATTAGTTTGAATTGCTTCTGTGTCTTGAAAGCTAAAATTACTAATGCTTTAAAGATATGAAATAAAATGATTCGTTATAAAATGAAATGAAAGGTAATAGAGGGTTGATTATAAGATTTTAATGAGGTCTCGAAACCTATGGGAATGGAGGACAATATAGGATAAATTATGGCCCGGCACATTAACATTGGAGGAAAAACAGAAGAAGTGGTGTGATCTTGTGATGTCTAAAGCAATTGTAGTTTTATGCACATGCATAAGTTTCATCAGTATTAGATACTCTGATCGCAATTCTCGAATGCTTAGAATTGATGTGCTAGTTCTTTGTTGTGTTTTATGGATCGAGTAATGATGGACAAGTGAGGAGTTATTATCTTTGACAGAAGTCTTGATGTATGTTTGTGAACTGGTGGTTAATGCTTCTTGAAAAAACTTGTTTCTTTGACCAGAGAGTAGTATGCTGTGCTTAGTACAATATTTATTCTCCTGGAAGGATGTCTTGTGGCATTCATTGCTATTGATCGCAGCTGGGAAAAAGTAAGATTTTAACTTACTGTTAAGTTGCTGATTCTTGCATGAATATTGAATGCAACACTTATTTAAAAATGTCAAAGTTCGGTTCAAGCTTGAAAGGTCCTATGCTAAATTAAGTGTTCAACTTACTCCAGATGGCTTGTAGATCATGTGCGCACTTTGTAAATAGCTTTTATCCTTTAATACGTTTGAGTTGCTGGTTGCACCAATGTACCATCTGTTGAAAATGTTATCTTTTTTAGGATGATATCAAAGTTCGACTTTCTAGGCCCTAGCTTCGGGAAATTGAAATTGTTTTAAGGAAATTGATGTTCTGCTTGAATTTTTTATGGAAGTTGATGTTGTTAATGTTATGCAACAAATTTTGAATTGGGAAAAAAATGTTCACCTTCCAAGCTCTGATGGTCCTATGCTGAGTCATGCATTCAACTTTCATATGGCATGTGGATTGCAATTGCATTTTGTAAATATCCTTTTTCCTTTATCCAGGATCTTCCACTGGAACCCACTGGTGAACTTGATAGGCTACGTATCTTTGTTGAAGAAAATATGGACATTTGTAAGTGGGTCGCCATTGCTGTGATTACCCTTCAGGCATGTTTTCTACTATTTGATTGGTTTCCTCAGAATTTTATTGAGCCATTGGTTTATGAGAATTCGTAAACTTCTTTCTCTACCTCTGTACAAGAATGACAAAAAATTAGCTCTGCAAGTGAAATTGAAATAGACTTGAACATAATTGCTAGTTAATTAAGAGAATTAACAATGTGTGCATCGTGATTTATTTCCTTTGCTTATGATAAAGGATAATCCACTGTAGTGACTGTTTGTTCTCTATACTTTTACTAACTGTATTTATCTAGGACCTTTTCATCTTGATATTTTGTTTTCAGGCATTAACCCTACTTTTGGTGATACTACTTAGAGTCGTGGTCTCTGAGAGAGTGGATGTCTCCAGTGATGTACAGTATGGTGGTAGAGGTGGACCACATGAGTCACTGCTCAATACACAGTCGGGGCATACTCCTACGGGTGACATCAAAGTGACCCATTCAGACATATGGAGTTCACGGATGAGAGAAAAGGTATATAGCCGATACCATACTAGTTTGTTCATCACTTTCTCAGATTAAAAGGATGCACACAATGGTCAGATTGCATAATTTTTTCCCTTGCTGATTCTTATACATATTGTTTTTTATCTTGAAAACTTTTGAGACTTTTTTCCGAAACCTTCAGTTAATATAAAGCAGAACTTGATTCATTGCCATTGCATTAGAAAGCTTGACTAGCTCCATGTTTAGAGTTTGAAAATATTGCAATTTTTAATATCTATGCATTGATGAATAATGCAACTCTCTTTTAGTTAATCTATTACCCTTCTCACTTAACGACATAGAGGCTAACAATTGAAGAATGCACAATTTTGGCTATCATCAGGTCTGATAAAAGATTTCTTCGTTATTGTGATTTGTTTCTAATCTTCTGAAGTTATCCGGTGTAGGTGAGTTAAGTTTTCTTGTTGTAGAAACTGATACACTGTTGTTGCTGTATTTGTGATAAGATGTAATGAAATTTCATGTTGAACTCCTTTCTCATACTCCTGAAATTTAAGTGGATCAACGGTATACACTTGTGAATATTAGTTAGGGTCAAGGATATCATATTAAAATTATTCTATATGTGACGCCATTCTCATGTTTAATTTGTTCTACATGTGATGCCATGTCTCATGCTCTCATCTATTAGTTTTTTTCCTAATGTTGTCTCAATCTGATGTCTTGTATTTCTGATCTCGATTAAATGATATTTGGTTGTTCTTCTCACCTGACCAGTACTGAATTCTTCCTTGTTCCAGTATGGACTGAACAATGATGAAACGAAGCATCCCTTAGTGAACGCAAGCAGCAGTACAGTGTAAAAGATGTCACAGCCACCAGTGCTCATATCCAGCGGAGCTCTCACAATCTCGCTCATGTAAATTTCTATGTTTGTATACATTATCCTCTGTCATTTATTCATGATATATAATCTTGAGATGTAAATGTGATGCATTTTTCATAGTTAGTTGATCGACAATTTCTTCTTTCAAGTGATTCCAAAGCACCATTGGAGGAAGTGTATAGTAAGGAACCCAGAGTATTGGAGCTTTCATAGCAGTTCATCATGCAAGCAGTCGGATCATAGCACATTTATAGCAACCGACGACGGTGCAATTTCATTTTCTTTTTCCTCTCGTGAATCATGATAATAATGCATCCAATTCAAGTATGTACTTGGTGAAATTCAAGAAGTTAAATGACTTATTTATGCAAATATTTAGTAGTGTGATGAATGTACATCATTCATACAATTAACTCTTGAATTCTTTAATCTTAAATGGTATAATATCATTGTTATTGTTACTACAACAAGAAGGCAAGATGCCAAGCAGAGATTGATGGATAGTGCAGTCAATATCACTATTAAATGTGAATCCACAAGTATACATTTGCTTCAATGACAGCAAGAGATGAATCCCATTTCACCAAGAAAGAAAATTGTAATATATGAAAATGAAATATAGAACAAGTTGAACCATGATAGCCTGAGGGCATATCATGAGGTCATATATGCCGGAGTGCACTCATCTTCGAAGAAATTGTAGCATAGAGCATTATCAAGGAAAGCATAGGTTTCAGACTTGTTTCGCTCCTGACCCTGACAACAAAGGTTCAAGTTCGCCTTTCCTGTGCAGCTTAACAGTGTCTGTAGAACTCAATGACAAACAGACTAGGTTAAGTCTTTTTTTGTCTCTATTATTTGAACAATTCATGGATTCAGATTAGTTATAAGCTCATATCATTGAAAATTATTCAGAAATTATTTATTTCTCATCAGTGCAGTGAGATGACATTGAAATACTTTCAGACAGATTCTTGCTAAAGAAAATCACATTGTAACATTGAGGAGAGACAATTAACATTGTACCGGTGAAACAATGAAGATATACAATGTATTGGTTGTGGAGAGAATTTTTATAAATTCAAGATTTACCTTTCAGTGAAATTAGTGCAGTTATAGAAGGAACATTACTAGTGAAAAAGAGAAGGTGTTATAAACCTAACTGGTTATTTACAGCTTCAGCAAAATAATTGGATACATAAACAAGTACAAGGTACTGCATCTCACCGTAAAGAATTACTTATGTAAATGGAAGGAAATGAAATTTGAAGAATTACCTGTACATCCTCCGATATGTTTACCTCCTGATCATAAGATGCAAAAGATGTTAGAAAACCATACCTATTGAACATATGAAGGTAACAACAGGAAATTTGAAAACATTCAAATGAAAAAGTAATACGTAGTACTTCATATTCAATTAAATATACGCATCATATTAATTCCTAAGAACTGATAAACTGAAAACATAGTCTTATCAGACTAAACCTGTGCTTTGAGTTAGACTCTCTATATTACACAAGTTGATGCAATTTTTCAGGACCACATTAGCTCTTATTTAAGAAGGTTTATCATTGTTTTAATTCAAGCTCATGGCTAAACATCTATCATACTTGGTTGTGAATCAAGTTGGACATATGAGAAATACTATACAATAAATTCACATATGCAAGGCAACAATACACATTCACATCACTTACCGATAAAAACATTGGGAACTGTATGTTGCCCAGTGAGTCTCTCAAGAACCTTCTGCAGTTGGGGTCCTTGAGCCCCTATAATCAAAGAAAACTTCAGATTATATATGCAATTATTCAATCAAAGATCTATTGAATTTGTTTGCAATAATAAATCACGATAGCAGCAATGTGCACTATATTCAGCTTTCCAAATACTGCTAACGAAGTCTCTAATACTTGGAACTCAGTCATATCAAATCGGAAGATCAACAATAAAACTATATCAGTAAATAAATTGAAGACCTGTAACATAATTAGAGCACTTCGTATTGCACTCAAGTTTATAAGACAACATTCTTGCAAATTATTCAACCACCATGCTTCAGCAAAAACTGCCTCAATATATTTTATCTTAAGATACAGTCTAGTGCAACCATAGAAAAGAAATTGAAAGCTTAGGTCAATTTTATAAATTTACATCTGGAGTTAGCCTGGGCATACACCTTCCATGATTGGATTTTGGCCTATTTACTGAAGTTACCTACCACAAACTACTAGAGCTTCAAAATATTCTTCAATTTATGCCCATTTGAGCTTACAGCTTACAATCATGACTTACTTCCACCAGTATGCAAGTGATCACGGGCAGATATCCTTATGAAACAAATACTGCATGTTTCCACTAATTCACTAAGGTACTCCTACCATATACTAGAAAAGAAGATCTAGCTCGAAGGGACAATACTACAAAATTCATGTTTGGACATAGAGGGTGTTTGAAAACAACTATTTTTCTGCAGCTTATAAGTAAGAAACTGCAGAATAACTCCAAGTCCAAACTTTATCTGCAGGATGGTTGTTAATAATGTGTTCTCTTTTGTTTCCAAACACCCTCTTAGCCTAAGACCTACGACAGAAAAAAATGTCCAAAACTGGCTTTTCTTATATTGAGTTAAGGTCTTCTACCAATACCACGAGCTATCAAAGCTACAAAAATTCTTTACTTGATACACATGTTGTCTCATAATCATGAAGTAAACAAATGACTTGCTTTCACCAGTTCAAAACAAGAACTGGGCACATATCCTTAAGAAACAAAACTGCTGTCTCTAATTCTAGAACAATAATCAAATAAAAGAGAACACTTTTATTCCAGGTGAAGTCTGTATACATGACATCTCACTAAACTGCATACAGTTTTTATGGCAATGAGGATTTCAGTTCAGCTTTAAATCCCACTAGCTTCTTTAAACTAATAATACTCGTACATAAGATTTATCATTATGAATGACTATGGAAATCATATCAGAATATCGAATATAATACTTTGACACACCTTAAAATTCCGAAGTTACAGATTACATTCTGACTCAACCTATGCTGCTTCTTATCTTTTGTGAAGTATTAGATAGTTGTTTATTTGTCTTATTCTTGGATCGATTCGAAACAAATATACTTTATCATGGGAGTAAAGACTCATACAGTCAACTATCTGAACACCCCCACCCCACCCCTTAGATAGGAACCTAAGAGGCATTAAACATAAACAAACGATGAAAGAAACATACCCAATTCATCCAATTCAATTACATGAGGCTCCACACCAAGCCTCTTGAATAAAGTTTTCACCTCAGATGAGTACCTTCATCATCACAAAAATAAACCCAATTTTCCAATCTATTAATACAAAATGCACTCCTTAGCAACCCAATTATATAAACGTAAAAAAAAATTGAATCTTGAATCATAGAAAATTAAAAAAAAATGAAAAAAAATACTCACGAGCACCATGTTTTGGAATAAACCACAACAGGCTTATCACTAACAGTTTTCTTGATAGTCTCCTCTAATTTTGACCCAAATGTGTCAGACATAGCACGAATCTGTACTGACCCAATTTTTCTGGAGCCATAAGAATTGGTGTTATTGTATGAAATTGATGAGTTCTTGAAAAAATTGTTGTGGAAGGGAGGCAATGAATTATAAGTGCATGGATGAAGAAGGGAGGGAGGCTGTAGTGTTGAAGACAAGGCTCTGGTTGATGAGGATATTGCAGTTAATGGTGTGGATGAAGCCATTATTGTTCTTTCTGTACTTGTTTTGTAATAAGATGACAATAAAGTGTTCTTCTAACCGTACTTGGCACATGCCTGAGTTTACAAAAACTGGTGCTGTAAGAGTATCTTGATATTCTGTACCTAATAATATCGTATTAATATGGTAATAACGTGTGTCTTTTTAATATATAATTTTAATAGTGAGAGTATCGTTACTCCGATTGTTATCATATTTGTCCTAGATGTGTCAGGTGTCGAAAGTAGTCTGAGAAATAAGAAAATTGATACCATGAGTATAAATGAATTTCACAAAAGTTAAAATGAGGCTCAAATCAATAAAAATGAAAAAATAGTATTTTTAATTTCACCAAATAAGTTGATATATAAAATTATACACCGCATCGTCTTGACTCACTTAAATTTATCTTCTCATATTATTTTTTATTGATGAAGTAATAATAGGGAAGCTGGCAAGAAGCGGCATAAAAATCAACCCTAAAAATTAAAAAGTAGTGATTTGAAATGCATTTTAATGAAATTTTAGGTAGGCGTCTTGTACGTCTTTCAAACTGCAAACTCCCTAAAAACTATTTCTGAATTAGAAATTATAACAAATAATCAAAAATGGGATTGCGTCATATTACTTTAAAATAGGGTGAGTCGTAAAATTGATATTTCCTTTTTATTAAATACTAAATTTATCTTCTCACTTATTTTAGGTTATTTTTTCTCCACTCATTTTACTCTTTTCAATTATATCAAAATAAAAATAAAAATAAATAAATATTTTCGTCATATACAAATATAAATTAAAAAAGACAACTACGTTGACATCCATATTTAATATATTCTTTTTAAAAATTTAATTTTATCCTAAATTTCTATTCACATATTTAAATATTTAATTTTCAATTTTGGGTGAATAATAGGGAAGGCTGTAAGAGCATCATAAAGTGAGCCAAAAAGGGTAAAAAGTGGCGGGTTAGAGTGAATTTTAGGAATTAGAGCCCAGTGCTTGAATCTTTCTAGAGCAGCTTGATAACAAGATGGGGTATGAAATTATTGGCGTACTTGTAGTATCGTGTGAGAAACACGATGAAAATTTTCTATTTTTTTATTTTCCATCGTGCTACCTACATGATGGTTTTTTTGAATTTTTTTAATTTTATATCGTGCTACCTACACGATGCATTTTTTGTTTAATTTTTTTTTTTTAATTTTCTATTGTATCATGCTTTATTTGATAAACTATAAATACAATATTAAACAAATTGTGTTGAATAATTAAGTAAGTTAGTGAAACATAATGGAACACAATTAATTCATTAGTAGTTACAATTTACTTCATTCACGTATTCGTCCCCGAGCCTATCTTAATATGATAGAAAAAATAAATTCACAAAAATAAAGAAAACAAGCGTTAAAGCTCGTCAAATTAGAATTATATCGACATAGTTAAATAAATTATTCATGATTACTTATAAATAGATGAGTGAAAAAAAATATTATGCTGGGAAATGTCAACAATAGCGATAATCATAATCAAGAAAGATCTCTATCATTGTTGTGGTTGGACAAAGATACGGGAAGGTAATCAAATTTTTCTAAATAATCAATTAAAATTACTATTACTCTTACATAATCATTAATAATTAAATAGTTATTTGGACACGATAGTTTTGTTACCTGCTTTGGATATTGTGCGAATAAGCATTAATTACGAAGCTTATCTTCGATACATTGAGCAAAATGGAGGCGGCCTGGTTCCGTGATTATTATTAGAGAGAACGCGTAGCCAGATTTGTATTACGTGACAAGTTTAATCATGTTCATATTTTTATGCGTATTATTATTATTATTATTATTATTATTATTATTATTATTTTGTATCATTAGATATCTTAATAAAAAAAATTATTATTAATGACCTTAATTACAAGGCAGGTTCAGAATTAATGGAGATCTTGATGATTTCAGAGCATTCTTTAGGACTTGTGCAACTTACATGCGTGACAATAATTTTGTATCAAGAAGCTGACTTTCGATATATGTTCAAGGTGTGATGAATTGAAAAAGTGTTTAGATTGGGAAAAAATATTTAGATTTTATGTATTTCCTTTAATCAAGTTTGAATGCAATGCACATATAATATCAAATTTAACTATACATTTTTTACATGTTCAACTAGTTTTTAACTTATCATTCTAGTATTAAAAATGTATGAAATGTGTAACATGTAAATTGCATTGGGGGCCGTGGGTCGTGTGTGCCACATGATGAAATGTAATTACTCGTGTGGAGCCCGATGTTTTCATCGTGCCCAAGACAAACGTATTGGTGGAGTATCATGTGACCCCACGATGTTGTCGAGGGATAAATTTGTATTTCCGCCCTGAGAGTAGCTGTTTTAGAATGCTTTATAGTCGGGACTCGTTTCAAAAGGGATCTATTTTATCACGAAAAAAAATCCTACACCAAAAATAGAATAATGCTATAATGCTCTTTTCGTATAAATAGTTTAGTTTTTTTTTTGATAAAAGTGCATCTATTTATATAAATCGCCCGAGCTCCCTTACTACTTGAGAAATCATTAATGTGATATCGCATATCTGAGTTGGGGGAGTACATTGAGAGAATTGACAACTACTCCAAAATTATCTTTTAGCCCGACTAGCAAGATTATGGGCATCCACATTACAAATCCGGGGAATTTTCTAAATCGGATATTTGGTATGGTACAACTAATCTTAGCCTTGAACTGAACAATAGATTGGCTCGATTGTTTACGAAATAGCCCCGTTACGCTTAAGCGATTAAATTATATTTATATGTATATCGTTTGGTGTAGTTGGACGGAATAGTATAAATACTTTTGGAAAAAAATCGATATCTAGAGATTAGTATTAATTGAGTAGTAGTTATTTCACGGATAATAGTATATTTAGAATCTTTTTCATTTAAAATTTAAATACAAAAAGTGGAGAAATAAAACCAGCATCTGACGGACTTAACATCATCCTATAAATATCTCCTTTGACCCAAACCCTTATTAAATGCTTCGTCGCATAAAACCATGACCCCGTCCCAAGTGGCGAACCGTTCCTGCTCCTATGCCTTGATTTTTCATTTTTCTTGGTGAAATATTGTTGAATCTAGCTCCATAATCTTGTTCCCCATCTTTAGATTATCAAATGTATGATTTTTAATCTTCAAATCTAATTATTTTGAGCAATAGTTGACTATTATAACTTAAGTTGACTATGAGTTTTGAGACTTTAAAATGATATATAGATATCATCTAAGCTTAGATTATGTGGTTAGAAGTTATAATAATTAATTTTTGGGGTTGAAATGTGTTGAATGTTGTTAGTTGACTTTTGCTAGAGACTAGTTGACTTTTTGAAGAAAAATGTGATTTTAAAAGTATATTATTGAACCTTAATATAGTTGTTTTGGAGTAAAAGTTTTGATTTTTATGATGTTGGTAGAGATTATGTTGAAGTGGGTTGTGTAAATTGAGTAGTATTTGAGTTTTTGGAATAAAGGTTGTTAAAAATGGGTAAATTAGTTTGGGGAAATTGATTTTTGGTTGATTAGAAATTGTTTAAAGTGTAAGTGTGGGTGTGGGGTGGGGCCGATTATGGTGGGGAGGTGGGGTGGTTGAAATTTTGTTGTTTTATTAGTTGTTTAAGCCGCCGCTTGTGTCGTTCACCTAAAGTTGACATATTGGTAACTAAAATCGTAGAAAGGGTTAGAAAGTTGAACTAAAATGTGTTAAGGTTAACTTGAAACTTTTAGTTGAGTAGTTGTTAACCTAGGATTATAAATGGAGTTAATATGGTAGTAAGTAGTAATTGTATACCGGTGTTTTTGGTTAGGCGTGGGCGTGGGGAAAGACAACTGGATTAATTAGGCGGCCTTTAATATTGCTAGCAGTAGAGAGTATTTATCTACATGGGTGTAGATTAGTTTATAACCCGTGAATGTGTTTATTTGGTGATAATTATGAAAGCGTGTTTATCTATATATATTTTCGTTGATTGGTTGAGTATGATTAGTTAGTTGATGTAGTTGGGTTGTGTGTGGTGCTTTTATGGGATTTATAGGCGTTTTGAGATGAGGTTAGGTGAATTAGGATGAGTTACCTCGGGGTTGTTTTTTGTCATTTTTAGTTTTGAGTGTTTTGTTGGTTGGAATGGCATAGAATGGTAGGGTTGTTGATGTATGTTGGGTTATCTTATCGGTATTATGCAGTGCCGGTATAGGTGTGTTGTGTTACTCTTTACCTGCATTCTGGTGTATTCCCCATTTTAGGCTTTATGTCGGCGGACGTATTAAGTTTTACTCGCCTAACGAGGTTGAGGTTGATTGTAATGCTGCTTATTTGTTGAAACCAGTTTATGTTGAGTTGTTTAAGTTGTGTAGTTGTGGGTTAGGTATTAGTATTAGTAGTTGGCTTGAGTTGTGGAGTTGAGACAGGCAGTTGTTTAGTCGTGATGTTTTACATTGTTGGTTGATAATGTAGAGGGATTGTGGACTTAATTGGACTTATTGTTGTCGCTATTTTAATAAAATGCGTGATTATCGTTGTTGGATGTTCTTTATTAGGAATGTGCATGTTTAGTTGATGGGCCTATGAATTTATGATCATAGTATGCTCGGTATTGATATACCTTTACATAGATATGACGTGATAATGAACTTCGCTAATAGAGATTTTCTTTTGTATTAAGCCTTGGGTTATAAATTGATACAATATCTATCTATTCATTGAATTTAACTATTCTTATATTACACTCTGGCGTGGGTGTGGGTTAATTTCCACTCTTGAGATATGTATTATTTAAAACTTCACGCTGTCCCATTTAGGCGGCATTTTATTTATTGCGGAGTTGACGGGGTGGTGTTTCGGTGTTTGAACAACAGTGTGATTGTGCTTGAATTTTTGGAGTAGCGACGGGTAGATGTAGATCCTCAGCGATGCCGTTGTTTTTTATTGTAGTTCGGATTTACATTTGTTGTTATTCGATTTCTCATGCGTAATGTTGTTGACGTTTTTGTGCGTGGAAGATTGTTGTGTGGTTAGAATCTGTGATGAATTATTTTCTTAAGCTGTTCTTCTAGGATATATTATTTTTACTGGTTTATTTAAGGACAGATTAGATTAACTACGTTTAATTAAATCAATCGATTTGAACTTTGGTGTCCGGTCCCATGAGGGGAGGCAGAAGCGCAGGGCTGGTCGTTACAGTTTCATCTATATTCCACTGCTGGCAGAAAACACAAAGTTAGATCAGAGGATGGGAGAAAATGTTGCAATCTGACCTTAACCGGAAAGGCCCGATGTAAAAGCCTCCAAAGCAAATGTTTGTGTCGCCAGTTTAGCACCAGACACTTCTCAAACTTGTCGAGGCATGGATGGGTTAGATGGGATCCTCAAGCAATAACAGTGAGATAAGATGATTTCACTGCAAAGTCCCCTGACAGAGGTAACCAACATGGAGAGATGGGTTCCAAACAAGTTGAATTGAAATTTTGAAATTTCAAAGCAAATTTCGAATTGGAAACAAGTTGTGGAAGCAGTGTCAAACTCAACCCCAGAAGGGGCTCTAGAAGCTGATAGATGAGTACAGGAGAAGCTTGAAAATCTTTCAAGTGATAGGAATCAAGCATCCTTCCTTCTTGGAGACACGGTCATTGGTTCTTAATTTCGAAGCCCGACTGAAGTCGTTTTCTTCCATCACTACGGATACTTCTCAGGCAGCCTTCTATACTCCGAAGCAGCCTTCATCAGGTCCTCCTCATGGATATCGTGGCCGTGGTGGCCGACACCGATACAATGGCTCGAATCGGTTCTCCAAGCAACGTGGTTATTCAGGCCCCCCGCCTCCTTATGACGAATCGTGATCCGTTATGGTGAAGTGCGATAGCCGACGAATATAATGCATTATTGGCAAATAACACCTGGGACCTTGTACCTCCTCCTTCTCATTGGTACCAAGTGGGTATTTAAGTTGAAATTCCATGCTCATGGGTCTCTTTCTCGGCGCAAATGTCGTCTTGTTGCCCAGGGGTCAACATCAGCAAAGACCTCGATTATGAGGAAATATTTAGAATCCGGTGGTCAAGCCGGCTACAATTCGAAGTTGTACCCATACAGCCACATCTGAACAGTGGGGTGTTCATCAACTTCGATGTCAAAAATACATTTTTACATGGCCTTTGCATGAAACTGTCTATTTAAGCGGCCTACTGGTTTTGTAATTCTGATCTTCCACATCATGTATGTAAGCTCAATAAAGGAAGCTCTTTATGGTTTAAGAACAATGCAGACTTGGTTTCAAGGATTCACTAACTCTTGATGCTTGAGTGACATCAACAATGGGTCCGGATTCATCTATGTTCATTTTCGATCCAATTCTGATATGGCTGTTTTACTATTGTATGTGGATGATATATTACTTACTGCCTCTTCTCCATCATTTCTTACCAAGGTTATTACTTTGTTGAAAGGGGAATTTTTCATGACTGATTTAGGTGCTTTAAATTACTTTCTTGGCATTTCTGTTGTCCCTCACTCTTCCTGTTGGTTTGTGCACCAAACCAAGTATGCTACAAACCTTTTGAAGCGTACTGGCATGATCGACTCTACCCCTGTTTGCACTCCGATAGTGAGCCGATTGCAATTACAAGATGATAGTGAAATTTTCTTAGTCAAACTTTGTACCGGGGTATTGTTGGTGCCTAGTATTTGACATTTAGGCCGGACATTCAGTGCATTAAATCAAGTATTATGTCAATTTATGCATCGTCCGTTACAAAGTCACTATGTTGCTGTCAAACGTATCCTTCCCGGTATATTAAGGGTACGATGAATTATGGTTTGCATATTAATGAGTGGTCCTTCGTCCACTTTATTGGTTTATGCCGATGCAGATTTGGCAGGTTGTCCCTCAACTCGCAGATCAACTTCTGAGTTTTGCATATTTATAGGATCGACTATGGTCTCTTGGTCTTCCAAAAAGCAAGATACTATTTCCCGATCTAGTGCGGAAGCAGAAGTATAGATCAGTTCTCAGTCAGTCGCCCGGAGCTAGAATGGCTTCAATCATTATTACAGGAACTTGGTGTTTCTATTGACTCTACTCCGGTGGTTCTTTGTGACAACATTAGGGCCACTTATATGGCTGCCAACCCGGTAAAACATGCTCGGACCAAACATATCGAAATCGATATCCATTTTGTCCGGGAACGTGTGGCGAAGGGGGTTCTCAAGGTGTCCTATATTCCCACGGATGATCAACATGCTGATTTTTTTACCAAAAGTTTGTCCTATTCGTTTCAAACATTGTGTTCAAATCTAAACATTAAAGTGGCCCTCCTGCCTTCGATTACGGGGATGATAGACAAGTTATTTTGCTTATTATTATTGTATTATCTATATGATTGACACATGTACTTAGAGTGACACATGTCATTAGTGTAGAGATTAGTTACTTTGATGGCCAGGTATAAATAGCCAATGTTATCTTGTCTTGTGGGGTAGGAGAATCGATATTTGTTGATATAATTAGGTCTGCCTGCAATAATTATTTAACACCTGATTACTGCCAAAATGACGTAACTCTTTATTTAATTTTCTTGAAACGATAAATTATAACTCTTTGCTGGCCCCGATTCTCACCAAGCTCTTATTGATGAATAATGACGAGCCTTTCGTAATGACGCGATGAATCCCAGCAATCTGAATCGGATATTAATTTTGATAACATGATATGAGGCAGTAAACATTGATTGGAGTATTATTATACATTATGTTTGATGTTAATAGTTAGTGTTGATATTATATTGTCAGTTTAGGTTATTGTAGAATTTGAAATATTATAAACCACGAATACTCTTTCTGAAATTCACAGATAAATTTGTTTGACGGATGTGCACTATAAAAGTTAGTTCAAACATATACCTTTCAACTTGTAAGCAAGAGTCTGTGACTCTGCTGCTCAGCTTCTTTTCCCTATCCATTCTTGTGGATTGACTTAGGAGTTTAAAGTGGATTATTTTCATAAATTAAAAAAATGGTTTGAGAGTTTTCTGATTTGCAAGTTTGAGATTTCGTTTCGATGGCAATGAAGAAAGAAAATGAAGCTAAAATTTAACTTTTATATGAAGGGTAAAATGTCTAGGAGGAGAAATGGTATAGGAGAGTTTTTATTTGGATTTAGCAATAATCGCTTCTGGCAATTTAAAATTTTTTCGATTCGGTGGGACGGTGATAGTATAAATAGTTTCGATGATAATATTTTTTGTGTGTGATTATTGAACCGATATTATATTTATAATTTAAAGTAGTAATAGCCCAGGGATAATTCGAGTTAAGTTAGATGGATTAGAGTGGATTCGATAGCTTCGATTCGCGTGATTCGGACCACGAACTCACATGCAAACTTCCCAAAGGCTTAAGTGTTATATGCTTGAAGTCTCGTACTAATCACGAACACAAAAATATCTCCTCGCTTTCCATTCTTTTTGGGCGAGACCCCCGCTGAAGAGCGACAAAAGAAAATTTTGTCTTCGATTCTTCCACTTTATAAACATAAACTTACATCGAGTTGTTTAAATTAAGGCTTGCAACCTTTCCTACGATTCGAGGTAAGAAAGTTAGAGTTTTGGTTGATTTTTCTTCTGGATTTGAAGCTTTTTGGTTGACTTTTTGGAATAACTTAATTTTATGATAAATCTTAGTTTGTTATGGATCTTATGATGTATATAAGTGATGAATTCGTGAGTTAGAAGTCGTTTAAGAGGATGTTATGGTAGAGTTGACTTTTAGGTTTTAGTTGACTTTTCTGGGTGATATTTTTCTAAGACTTTAAATGTGTAGGAAGTTTAATTGGGACCTTATTCTAGCTATTGTGAGGTTAAATTGGTAATTTAAGATTGATTAAAGAGAGTTAGGTTGAAAAAATGTTAATTCCAAGTTGAGTTGTAATTGATATTTTGGAGTATATGTTGTTAATTAGGGACCTGCTGATTAACTAGAATGGCTTATAAGTTGATTTGTAATGATAAAGTAATAAGACCATCATTGGAGATGATTTGGTTGTGTCAGTGGGATTATAGTCGATAGTTTACCGTCATATTGGAGCCGTGTGAAATCATTCCGATTAGAGTTGGTAATGTTTGTTTTCAAGAATGTAATTCTTAGTGTTGATTTCTGGTATACTTTAATTTGTTGGAGCCTTGACGCGGGGGAAGGGGCACGTTCCGTTATCGCGTTCATTGAGGACTTTTTGTAAATAACTAAGTAGGAGGTAGTCGCCTCCTCACGTGTATTACTATATGTACTTACTTTAAATGGTGTACATGTCCTTGTAACTATAATTATGTGTAAATGGTATACATGTCTTTGTAAGATAATTATGTGTGAATGGTGTATATATCTTTGTAATATAATTATGTGAATGGTGTACATGTCCTTGTAATATAATTATGTGAATGGTGCATGTCGCGCCAATATAATTAGCGTGAATGGTGTACATGTTCTTGTGATATGATGAAGACTATACATGTAATGGTTGCAACCGTTATGTGAGCCCATAATATGGTTATGTGACTACGATACGCAGCATTGAAGGCTGGCTTGAGTGAAGTGATGGCTTGAACTCCCAACATATTTACGGTTTACCTTTGGCGCTATGCGACCTTTGTTGTTTTCTGGCCTTGTCGGCAACATGTATTTCTGGGTCTTGTCGGCGAATGTGTGTTTGGCTCACCGATTCGGAGATGTTTTAGGCGTATTGCTTGGATTGTTTGGCGGTAGATCAGTGGGTTATTGAGAGGTGATGGTTAGAGTTATGTATGTCTTTGAGGTGACTTGAGTATTAGGATATGATACAGAATTGGGATGGTTATGGGTTAGAATTGGCTCTTTAAAGCGTTAATATCGACTTTGCTCGTCGGTATAAGAAGCGTTGTGTATCATTTTATACGTCGGGGTATAAGAAGCGTTGTGTATCGACTTTATACGTCGGTATAAGAAGCGTTGTGTATGTTTTATACGTCGGTATAAGGCGTTGTGTATCGACTTTATACGTCGATATAAGAAGCGTGTGTATCGAACTTTATACGTCGGTATAAGAAGCGTTGTGTATCAACTTTATACGTCGGTAAGGCGTTGTGCCATGTTTACCTGGGTATAAGGCGTTGTGTATCGACTTTATACATCGGTATAAGAGTGTTGTGTGTCGACTTTATACTTGATTATAAGAGCGTTATCGACTTTATACTTGATTATAAAGGCGTTGTAGATCGATTGGTTGAGCTTATGTGCATCGGGGATTAGAATCCGGAGAATTATCCCCAGTTGATGAGTGATTGATGACTAGAGTTATAGTCGTTGTTGAGTCTCTTGATTTCTTTCTAGAATTTGTAACACACAGACCTATTATATCTTGTGTGTTGGAGTCTGAGACAACTTGTGGAGATTATGTTGTATGGCTTTACTAAGTAGTCATGTATATATATGTATTTTTAGTCATGTTGACTACGATATCATTCACGATCTCGTTGTTGTCTTGTCGGCGGTCTTTGATGGTTGCTTCAGCACCGGACTTACCCTTGTCGAAAACTATTTTGTATTAGAGATCTGGTATTTACTCACTTTTAGCACGATGTTGCGACTCTTTTTGCCAGACATGTTCGCCTATGTAAAGTGGTTAATGGATGAGATATCTTTGGAATGAGAATGATGCAGGACTTTATAAACCTAAGTTTATGCTAATCTGTGATGATGTTGATGATATTTTTATGAGGGGCTTGGATAATGTGCTGAGAATATAAGTTCCCCGATCCCCAACACGACCACGATACCATTGAGGTACATAAGTTCCATTATACTAAATGGAGAATTTGGGAGATAATTCGAACTTAGGTATCTTGATTTAAGGCGTATTTTGCTGGAGTTATAAGAAAAAGCGACAGGGCACTTACGAGGGCGTTTAGATGTCATAGGAGAAGTATGGCGAAAATAGGAGTAGCGGCGTAGAATTGTGAACTAAAGATAAGTAGTTGAGGTGTATGCTTGAGTGATGAAATGTTTGAGATAGGTTTGGGTTATGCATTATGTTAGGTGGGATATTATATCGAAAATTAGCTGTACTTACGAAAGATAGTAAATAGGAAGATATGTCTTGTGGTTAAGGCGTACTGTGAGGAAGTTATCGACGTGGTGTGGGTTATCGGTGTTAGTCGGAAATCATTAAGTAAGATTTGATTTGTAAGTAACATACTTAAATAATACTCTTGGGGTATACGGTCTTTAAATAGATAAGGTATTTAAATTATTCTGACCGTGCGATCGGGTAGGTTAACTTACGTGATATTTATTTTCACTCGACTTTTAGGCGACTCCTATTTTCCACAGGCGGGCGTTTTATGCTAGGTTGTTGCGGAAAGACCCCGAGATCGCTTTGGCAGTGGCTAGCGTACCCAGCGGAATGGCGATGGTGGCTTGAAGACCTCAGCGGTCATACTTTATCTTCTTGGGAAGTTTAAATTGTATGTAATAGTATTGTTGTTTCGTGTGGTAAAACAAATGGTTGATATTGTGCCTTATTATTACCTTTTCGGTTATATTGTTGGTTAGTTCACCCGATGGACGAGTTGTATTGTTTTATTTATGATGTTAAATGAGGTCTTTTTAATTGTTATCCATCGTTGGTGACTACGATTATACGATTTGATGACAGTTTGACCTCAGGGGGGATGTCTGGAAAGTCGTTACATTGTTTTATAAAGTATTTCCTTTTACAAAGTACCGAATCTATAAATTGACTCGAAAAGTTAGTTCATATAGTTACAATTAAATCAAATTTAAATTTAAAAACGCTTTTTTTGTGCAGATAGCTTGTAGCTAGAAGCAGGTTTTGCATTTTGAGCAATATTTGTAGAAGGACAATTTATCCCTACCTAATTAAGTGATTTGATTTTATATTTAAAATGAATAAGTTATATTTCTTATTTAATAAATGTATGGATTGAATATTCAAATTAGAAAGAAAATAAAAGAATTTGGTAGTATTTATTTAAGAAAATTGATGCAATTAAAGAAGTCTAACTTTTGCGTGGTTAGGGGATCTATTTAAGCATGGTGGTTAAAGACATAATAATTTTACTTTTTCTCTTTTTAGTTTTTAGGTAGAAGTTAAAAGGGGTAGAAAATTCGAGGTTAAGGATCTATTTAAGCATGGTACTTAAGGATATAGTAATTTCACTTTTAGTTTTTTGGTTTTAGTATTAAGATAGTAATTTTATTTTTTTCTCTTTTTTTAGTTTTTGTATTAAGTTAAAGGGTAGAAAATTCAGAGTTGGGATCTATTTAATAGCGGTGCTTAAGGATATAGTAATTTCACTTTTTCTTTTCTTTTTGATTTTAGAGTATTAAGTTAAAAGGGTAGAAAATTTAGAAAGATTCTCTTTATTGAGTCGACATGCGACCTCTTGTTGATAGTGCTGCCCATTACCAATTGGGCTACAGTTCAAATGTATTGAATCCTTGGTCAATTAGACTTTTATCAGTTGTATTTTCCTTTATTTAATTCATAAATAGTTTTCTCAAATTTTAATTTCATTGTTAAAATTACATTCATATTTAATTATTTATGCCTTATTGAACACATGAAACATTTAAATGTTCTTGTTTATATAGTTTTTTATTTTGTTGTTTTTTAAATTATGTATTGGAGTATTCTTATTTTTAGATTTTATTTGGTTATAATTTAAATATTAAACTAATCGCCAGCCAAAATCGATGATGATTAAAACTATATAAAACTAAAAATTAAACTATTAGACATTAATTTAGAATTAAAATTATAATTTATTATTTCTATTTCGTGTTGGTTGTATGTTTAAACATCTGTAACAGAAATGGTTATATTACTTTAAAAAGTACAACCAAAATATGCAATAAACGGTTAATTTATTAATTCAATGTTATAGGTATCAGTTTTAATTTCACATTACCATCTTCGACCAATTATGGTTATTTTAACTAAAACAATAGAACCAAAAAGTGCAAAACATGGTTACTTATTCTTAATATAATAATATATGTCATATTTAGTTTTTCATTACCATATTCGAACAATAATGGTTAATTTGACTCAATAAATACATCCAAAACAAGCAACAAATAGTTACTTATTGTTAATCTAATGATGTTTGTTGTATTTAGTTTTTCATAACCATATCGACATTGAAAAAGATTAATTTAATAAAAGAAAACTTGAAAAAGAAAAAGTAAACAAAAAAAAAAACTTGAAAAATACTAGGTAATAAAATTTACATATTATTATTGGTTCAATATCATAAATAACTAAATATGATTATATATATTTAATGTAAAATAATAACAATTGAAAAGGAATGTACTTTCGTAGTGAATTAGTGAAATCATCATTAATGTTGTAATAAGAGTAAGAAAAACGGAACAGCGCATATATTACGTTAACGACCAAACTCACTTAACGGTTCCACGTAGCTACTTAAGCATATGTAAGTAGAAGCTCCAATTAAGAGGAAAATATTGTCTTTAAATCAAATGTGCACTTGATATGGAAAAAACTACTCTAGTATATCATTGGCTTTTTTTATGTCATTTGGAAAAGCAGGTAAATTTTTGATGTGCCTCCTTCAACTTCTATTTTAAATTATCTCCTCCCAACTATATGTCTTTTTCGGAGTTGCATAATCTTTCAAATTATCCTCTATTGTCATCTTTGACTATTAATTTTGACATAAATTTATTTAACTCTTGGATAAATACTGAATTTTACTTTCAAAATGTAATTTTGAAATAATTTTTATTAAAAAGAATAATACTAAAGCTACTTTAGTAATTTCAAAATTTAACCTCACTTCAGTTCGAAGACTATTTGGCTTCTAAGCGAAACTTACTTTACCTGATATACTTACAAATAGGGGATAGGGCTTACAAATGGGGATAGGGGTAAAGTAGTAATATCAATAGTGAACAACAATTGATGTGTGTGTATATTATAAGAATTTTATGAATATTATTTATTTTATTATAATGTTATTTGAACATTTGGATATATATTGCACGTATTTTCAACTTCATTTTGAATATACGTGAGTAGATCGGGGATACGTTGAGTCGTTAGTTAGTTCGTTTCGGATTTGGCCGGCGTTCGTTAGAGATCACGTTTGTTTTTGTTAGCCGGCTTATTAATGGGGTGGGGTGGGCTAAGATTTTAGGCAAGTCCGTGTGCCAGGATTCGTTATGGATTCGGTGGACGGTTCGAATCGCGTTAGAGCATATGTTCGTTGAGTGGTTGGTTTTCATTTTATAATTGCATTGTATATAACAACGGTTTATACAAGTTAGCCTATATATAGTGAAAGATACTCGACAAATGGACACAACAAAAACATTCATAATATAAAAAATGGTTAATGAGAGAAGCGATCACATGTTTAGAAGATGTTTATCGATTATTCGCCCATGTTTTTAAATGGAGTCCTTGTCGATCACCTAAGTTTGGAAATGTTCTAGTCGATCACCCTTTTTGTCATGTGAGAAACACATGATTTTTTACCAAGTATATTTTCGTCAATTGATATTTTTAAAAAATAAAATTAAATAGAAAATTAAAGCCCCCACAACCCCAATCGTCTTTCCCAAAGAACCTCTCCCCCATCAGTAACGCCCGTCCCACCCGCCCCATCTAACCCCGGCGGTCAGGTCAAGCGACAAAAGCTCTCAGTAACCCACCCAAATGGTTTCAACTTTCAATTCCACGGATCTTCACTTTCCTTACCGGCTTTGTAGAACCAATGAACCTATAGTTCAATAAATACCTTCACCGTACATATTCAATCCAGGTTTATTAAGGCGATATAACAAATAACAAATGCAAGCGATTTACTGCATAAAATATAACCTTTGACAAACTTATGGCTTGAGTTTCACACCTCAGCTTTCCAATCTCCTTTACACAGACAAATTTTCTTCTTGGTAGTAGAAATTTTTCTGACATCTTGAAGAGCATTCATAGTCATATTATACATATGTATAGAGTTAGCCCGCCACATATTTCATAGCCTCATGGCGTAGATTATTGTAGCCTCATGGTGGGTTGGGAATGGTAAAAATTCATGTGTTACTCATGTGACAGAAGGGGTGATTGATTAGAATATTTTGAAAGATAAGTGATCGACAAGGAGGATTTAAAACATGGGTGATTGACTGGTAATATCTTGTAAACATAGGTGATTGCCCTTGCCATTAACCATATAAAAAAAATTAAACTAAAGGCAAGTAGACGCAAATGGGAAGAATCCTCCGTGAAAGATGTAATCTTCCTATGGACCCAAAAATCCGAAACAATACTCATAACATCAAATATTAATTCATATTTAATATCAACTTGCGTCCTTGAAAAGATATAAAGTAGAAACATAAAATGATGGATTTGAAAGAGAAGACATATGGATGTAGGATTTTGACATGAAAAGAAGAGAAAATCAAGATTCTCTTGGTCAATGTTGTTGGACTATGAGTCCGTACTCTTTGTTTTGGTGATTACTAAAATATTGATTTACTATATTTTATAATGCGATTAAGTGTTTTTATGTAGCATATTTAGAAGATGTTCTTGATGACTTCAAGTGATATAATTATTTTATGAAACCTGAGACCATTGACATTGAGAGGTCAAGATCTTCAAAGAATGATGTAATGTCAAATGGATTCAAAGAAAAAAGAATGGTGTCAAAAATATGTTTTCATCATACATGAGTCAAAAGGATCAAAGAAAGATGCGCCGAGAACCAAGCAAGTTGCTCAGAGACTCAAAAATGAACTATGGTGATGAACAAGATCAATCAACCATACAAAAGATAACAAAATTAAGAGATGTACAAACAGTAGATATGGTGACAAAGATAAAAATTTAACCATTCACTAGTCAAGAGCATCAAGAATAGAAGAAGAAGAGCTTAAGAGGATTTCAGAGTGTTAAAGACATCGAGTGATGGTGTCATGGATGCAAAGCTCTTACAAAGGTAAAAGTAAGCTTTCAAAGTCTCTTGAATAATTTTAGTTGAAGTTCTTATACAAGATATATTTTCAAATCTTTTTCTAACAAGTTTTTAAGATGTTTTGTTAAAAGAAAATATTTTGAAAATCTTAATATTTATAAAACTGGGTTTTCAATGCATATTCTTAAAGGTTTTGAAAAGAGCCTTCAACGCATTTGAAATTAAGCGAAGCCAAAAGCGAGTTTTAAGTAGAGGCTGTCAGTGCATTGAGGACATGTAAGGCCGATTTTGGACTTCCCGGTGTTTTACGAAATGACCCGGAGGAGACCGATAGGGACTTACGTATCCCAATCTGACCCCCGATAGTGTCGAGATTAAGCGTTTTTTGCGTTTGAGCTCAAATTTTCAGCTAAACCCCAGCAAACCCGTTTCTTCCCAAGCATTTTTCCTATAAATACAAAACTAGCATACCTTAGGTAGATTAATATCTATAGGCCATATTATCTATATAATATTATATTATATCATAAAGTCCATGACATCCATCACATATAACGTATTATATCATGCATGATACATAGTCAATATTACATTTAACATGGATAGCATGGATGGAGCATGAAGCAGACACATATGTTGCATGTCAAGAATAATCATCAAATGAAATAAACTATTTAATTTAATACGAGGTAAAGCACTAGTAATCTAATTCTAAGTATTTGTTGATATTTTATGTGTAATATTAACAAACATCAAATTAATATCTTATATTAAAATGTGTTATTTAAAATCTAATATTAATAATTGTTACATTAATACTTAATATCGAAATATATAAATGATATCTAATAATAATAACCGTTAGTTATCTAATATTAAGATAATAGTATTTTCAATACTATTAGCCTGCTGTAGTTAATTTCTAAATTATATTATAATTTAAAACTCTAATTATCTAATAATCCACAGGTCTCGAATTAAATTAATCGGTTCAAAATATTGTGTACATAAATCATGATGAGCTAATTAATTAGATTCATTAGCTTCAATTAATTCAATAATTAATTGAATTTAATCTAATCTTATTAGAACTAATAATAGCGGTTAAAAATAAATTGATTAAATATTTTCGTAAAAAATTAAATTAAATCAAATTCAATTGATTTATAAATAATCAATTCTAGCAAAAATCCATCGAAATTGAATTTGGATCGAATCAGCTGATTGGCCGTTAAAACAGCGTGGTGGATATTAGGTGGGCGATTGCAACAACAAGGTGAGCCAGAATGACCAAAGGCCCAAATAGAAAGCAGATGAGAAGCGCGTGACGTGTATTGTCTGCGTTAGTGGATCGAGCGATGTGTGGTCTACATGTTAGGCTGATAGCGTTATTCTTGTGATGTCTCGCGTCATAATGGTCGGTGTGAAGTTGACCTATTTGACGGTCAACTTCGGTTGACTTCTATTAGTTTACGTCAGCTGCTTGACGTCGACTAAATTTGTGATAGCCGGCCTTGTCAGGGGACTTTCCCTATCGATGCAGATTATTGTAGTGATAGTTTCTTTGTTTTAGATTAGCAAACGGACATAAAATTAATTCAAAAAATTCCGAAAAGATTCTCAAAAATCAAAAATATTATTTGAAGTATTTCCACATTAATGAATTTTGAAAATAATTAATAATTAATCATATTTAATTATTCTAATCGCATAATTCATCAATTGGAATTAAAACATCATTAATTACAAATTAAACATGCAAATCAGGTCCATTGTAAAATAGATTTTACAAATTAGTATTTACATAATTCTGATCATAAACTTGAGGCCCTTTATTTGAATTTATATTCGAATCTAACTTGTTACAAACTAATCGGTTAATCAGGATCTCTGGTTATACAAAAACAATAAATAATGAATATGATATATGCTCTTACGGAATATTTTAATGGGGTAAATGGCCAGTATCTCGAAGTATAGCATAACAAATGATCAGAACTCTTATCGTTTACTAGAACGATTTAGAGTGAAACAAAACAACAATGGAAGAGAAAAATATTTCTCTTCCTTATGATGGAGTTGACCAGTGGTAAGAGGAGAGGGAGGAGAAAAAAGTGCTGACTTCCCCAAGAAGTCTAGAATTAATGAGCAATTGAATATGTGAACTTGGTTCACTATTTATAGAGTTTTAGAGATAGAGTTCTTTAAATAGAATAATTATCCATTCATTTAATAAATTAGAATAGAGAGTTTTAAGGATAATAAATCTCCCAATAAAACTCTCCCTATCTCTTCCAACCATCCCAATAGTCGACCATATCCATTACCCGGAGGTTAGATTTTCGTCCCAGAATGTTTCTTCATTTAAGCTAAAACCCGGGAAGTTATAATACAATATTATTAGGTTTATTTTGTGTGTGTGACCTCTTAGGACGGATCACAATAGCAATATATTTGACAATATTAACCGATTATCATCTTAATATATAGATTATGAGCGGACCCTAGTAAACCATCATAACCCCTAATGTCGATACCGAGAAATTATAAATATTAATTGTCCAACAATTATTATATATTAATTTCTAATTTTGAGATGTATAAATTGGTTGTCTAATCTAAAATTCTTCAGCAGGCATTTCATGACATCCTAATATCTCTTAGTTCCATGGCTTTTAGTTGTTAAGTGTTTATGATTTTGTTGTTTCATTTTATGGATATTAAAACTTTGGTTTTGGGTCATTTTTGAAGTTTGTTTATGAATTGTTCAATTTCAGATTTAGATATTTGTGGATTTAATTTTTGTTACAATAGTGTAAATGTGTAAATTATTGAGGCGGAAACAGGGCGTCAGTGATGGTCAATTCGACAAATAACTGGGTGTCTTTAGTGGTAGGACGAGCCTGATATTCTCTGGTGTAGCGTCAGCGTCGGCACACTAAGAACCATTGTCTCCATGGCCCGTTCCCGTCGATAGTTAGCATTCTCGCCCGTTAGCCGTCATTTGATCATGTAGCTTATCTTGTTTGGGTATGTGTGAAACCTAATCCCCATACTTTTAACCTCCCAACTAACTAGAGATCTTGTTTATCTATCCTCCCCCTCTTCCCCATCTGCGACAATGGTACAATGCTGCTCCTCTAATCTATCTTTAACTGCTCACATGAGATCGGCTAATGTGAATATATTGATTAATTTTGCGAGAACCGAAGAAAGCGAGGAGGGCAACTCGTAGGCGTGGACAGTCAAATTCATCCATATAGTAATTGTGAAAATATTTGCTGAGTCTCTTTTTAGTTATTATTTGTTTGATCATTACTAATATTTTGTTAATTCAATTATATTGATCAATGTGATAAGAATTGTTAATTCTTTTTATATTGCTTCATCTGTTCATTTGCTTGATTTACTCTTATGTTTATGTCTTTGTTTAGTTATGATTGCAGTCATAGATTTAGGGTTGTTTACAACTTCAATTATTGTTAGTTTTTTGAGTTTAAGCTGTTTTTGGTAATTTACTTTTTAACATCTTAAATATGAGTTTATTTGTTTCTGATGGGTTCACTATCTACTTCGTCCAAGATTGTACAATGAAATGTTGAAATTTCATCAGTGGTCGATGAAGATGCAGCTAAATGTTGTCCACCAACAATCCAGAGTCACGGCTCTCTTATTTTCAAGCTGTTGGAGAGAAATCGAGGCTTTTTATGGTAAATGCATATAGGATGGGCTGCTTATGTGTTGGTGTTCTTAAACGTATAATCCAAGTTATAAACATAGCAGGATCTGCGTCTAAGAGCGGTATGGATTATTACAAAATAATAAACATAATTGACTTCAAATTATTGTACCTTATTTTCGATTATATCAGTGGGCATCGATTAAATTGCTTTCATGATATAAACAAAAGAACATATCTCTAAGATTGTCACAAATAAGTTGCCGAATTCTTCCGTACGTCTTACTAGAACGCTTAAAGTATAAACTAGGAATCAAAAGATGAATAAAAGCCTTATTTTTCTTCCTAAAGGGGGTCGGCTATTTTGGGATGGAGGTGGAGAGAGTTTCAATTTGATGCAAATTAAAATATGAGCATTAGTTGTTTTAGTTTTATTAACCCACTTTAAATAGGCAAAATCCTAAGAGTTTTAGGAGATAAAATCACCTAAAATTCTATCTCTTCTACCGCCCCAACCAAGCCCGAGATGAGTGCGAGGATTGACGTCCGAATACTTCCTTCACGTTTCACTTTATACTCGAAAAGCTTATAATACATTTTATTATATGATTCGGGAACATTTCTTTTGTGTGTATCTTGGGGCAATTTACAAAGAGTAATATATTAAAAATAATATTAGCGAATATTATATTAATATATAGATTCTGGCGGACCTAGTAAGCCCGTACGTAACCACGTCAATAAATACTAAAATACTAATTGTCTAACAGACAATATATTGAACTTACATATATATATATAACAGATAATATAATTTAAAAGATATGATAAATCGGTTTGTACAATCTAAATTGTTTAACGAGCATTTTATGAGATCGAATTTCATCATTTCGCATTCAACTTGCCCTTGGTCGTCTGATATTGGTATCAACGATTCGCCCGATCTGTGATTTTTCAGGTCGAGCTTTAATGACGTGTCACGAGCTCGCTGCCATTTGCTTGGTAATGGGCGGCTTAATGTGATATCGACTCATAGGTAGGTGGTGGCCGCCAAATCGCCCACCCAACTCCGAAGATTCTGAGAAATCTACCGATTTGTGGTTGTATGAATCGCCTATTGTACGAGGTTCCCATGCTCTTGCGGTATGCAGACTGTCTTAGTTATAATACTCACAATTCTGAGGAGGATGTTTGACATAGTCAAAGTACATTACTCATTACCTATGAAACTTTGTTACTGAGATAAAAGGTATTCATTCAGCATAAGTTAGAATCTGTGAACCTGAGATAATTTATAATTCGCGGACGGTCATTGTCTTTGCGGCTTCAAGCTTGATTTTTAAGCTTCGTAAATCCATGTGATTGATTAGAGTATCCATACTCCCTTTTGGTCCAAGAAATTGTTCAATACAATCAAACACATACTAGTCGTTTGGTGTTTGATTCCGTCCAGTGAACACCTAACTAAGGATGAGGCAATCTGGTTGTTTTCCCGGCTTGTTGGAGGTTTTTTTGTTTGGATCATGTCCAAAAGACCTCCTCCCGAATAACATTGAATTGCTGGTGGAATCAAAAGGTTAGATTACTTGTAGTAACGATATGTGTATGCTTTATATATACACACATCATCATCCACAATGATGATGTAGGGCTGAATCTTTGAAGCTTAGATTCAAGACATTGTCATACAACAATCGTTTATGACATT
This sequence comes from Lithospermum erythrorhizon, assembly GCA_019722365.1. Lineage (NCBI taxonomy): Eukaryota > Viridiplantae > Streptophyta > Magnoliopsida > Boraginales > Boraginaceae > Lithospermum > Lithospermum erythrorhizon. The sequence goes on along the minus strand of JADFUC010001322.1, from coordinate 55,218 downwards.
GAGATGAAATACTAGCTCTTACTAAATCTAGCACCACTTGAGCAACAACGAGAATCGTTAACTCTTGTAGCATGCTCGTACCCGATGTGGTTGATTAGATGTGTATCTAGTTTAACTGTTGTTTCTTTGTTCTGACTTTATGTACATTTGCTTATAATATTCTAACTATTGAGAGAAGTGTCATTATTAGAAATTACATGTCGGTTAACAATGAGATCTTGATTATACAACCCGATAAGCCATTAGAGATAACCATCTTTTGTCATGACACTAATTAGGCAATTTCAAGATCACTCATGGAGTGTTATAATCGACTTATGTACAACCCAGTTAGTAATTGTACTTAGTTTTCTATGTTACGTAGTCATTTATTGTGTTCATATTTGTTACTTGAACAAGTTGTTCACAAATTTGTTTATCAGATCATCTTAATATTGAGATGCGACAATCGTCTCCCCAGTAGTTGGGGTATTTCAATAAATGTAATCCCCTTTCATAGCTCTTTTTTCCCATTAGACAACTTTCTAATGTGGGAGGAGAAAGTTGTTTTTCTTTGGAAAGATTCTTCCTTTTATGTATTCGTCTTAGTTCCAGTTGAATCGTGCTCGGTATGGCATAAACTTTCGACTTGTTGAGCTCATTGTTAGTGCATGAATTCTAGAAGATTCCTAACCGTCCGGCAGTCCTTTTATAGAGAAACTCATGCCTGATCCGTCCCCAAAGGTGGTAGTAATGGATTCTCTGATATCAGAATGTCTTATACATACTAATTTGCACATGTTGGGTAGCTCCCACTGACCTACTTGATACCTTTAGTGCATCATATTCCCCCCAGTCTCCATCTCCCGCAACAACTCCCCAACCTTCTTCAAATTTCTCAATTTCCCATAAGTCTCCAATAAAGAACTATAAGTCCTTATATCTAGTAAAACCACGCTCCGCCGATCATAATCACGAACTCCATCTTAGCCTCCTCCCCGACCCTACCTTCGCCTTGAAGCAACTCAGCAGCGTATTAAGTAACCAATCGCGTGAGGCAAATTCCGTGAACACATGCGTAAAAATCAACAAAGAGATAGCTTGATATGTGAAGGTATCTAGGCAACCCAGCCAATAGTGCTACGTGGAGGCGAATAACTTGTTGATTAGTATTTCAACATCGTAACTATATTTTCCTTTTTCAACTGTGAAAGATGGTTGCCCAAAATGAGTTATTTGGATTTAGCTTTTGCAATTATGGTGAGGTGGCGGTGGGTGTGGATGTTTCTGGTGAGGAGGTGGTGGAGGGCGAGCAAAGAGGTGATACGCTTGGTGCGTCATCTTATCCGGTTATTTGGATGGGTGGGGGAAATTTGAAGGTTTGGGGTTGAGGTGTGATGGTTTGGGAAAGATAATAGGGGAGCGGTATTGATTTATATACACAAGTGATGAAAAGATAAAAGTGCCATCGCAAAAATGTGAAAAAAGTGTAGAAAAATTCAATATCAACTCCAAAAGTCACACAATGACCAATTTTGCTCTTTACTAGGAATTTCAGTGATCGAAAATAACTTAAGTGGAACTAGGAGTGATTAGATAAGGATTTTTATGACGTGAGTGATCTTTTGATCTTAATTCATGCTGATAATTATTCACATTGCATGATACTAAGGAATTGTTATCTTTTGTAGTTAATTGCTACTCCCTTCTTTCATCTTTACTTGTCTTTTTAGCTTTAATTTTTTATTTCATATAAAAAATTATATTTCTACATATGAACTTTTTGATAAATTGAAAATGTGTATATATATATATATATATATATACCTATTGAACTAGCCGATAGATTCGTTCTAGCACACATAAGCGCAAGCAACGCGTCACATATATAAATACAAACCACAAGCCTGTGTTGGTGTCAATCCAGAATGTCTATCAAAGGGATGGAGGGAGTAATTCATATATAATACTAAGAATAATCCATCATTCAAAATATTGCTTGAGTTTGAGATAATTTCCATATCATATCTTAGAGGACAAACAATCAATCATAAATCTCGTAGTGTCCGTATCCTTTAGAAAGGTGAAACCTTGAGTGTCTTGCGACGCGGACGACATACGGTAATTATTGAGGCTGGCTCGGGACAGCGCTTCTTCGTGGCAAGAGAACCGAATCTTGCCCTCCCGATGGACCCAAGCGGATGTCGGTTAAGCGAGAGTGGTGATTGAGTAAAATAGTTTATTAAATCACCAATTCGCTTCATTTATGCTATATTGCAAAATAAAAATAGCATACATCACGTAAAAAAAACCCATAAATATCTAAATCGAAATTCAACAAAATCATAAAACAAACTTAAACATTTGAACCAAAGTTTTAACATCCATAGAATAAAACAAACCATAAGCGTTAAACTAAGCAAAAGTTCATCCATCATAAAACAAAATAAACTAAAGTTCGTTAATGAAAAAAAAAACATTATTAACCGTCTTGCGTCTCTTATATCTTGGATATTTGGGTGTGAAAAGATCGGTGACATGGATACCTTGGATACACCTCGTATAGCACGTTTGAATTTAGGTTACATGGCGTCGAGAGAATCGAAGCGATCTTGTCTCGCGTTCGAGTTGCATATTCTTGGAAGCCTACATATTCAATATTCAATAAAAATAATGATGTTGTATATAGTTTAATTAATATAGAATACATTGAATTCGTACTTTGTACATATCAACAACATCTCATGGTCCTTCATGGGACTAGAATCATGATGCCGTACATAAGGCGAAAGATGAAGTAGCTACACTGGGACCTCGAATACGAGGGGAGCAGGATCTCTCCCAGGGATTCGGGCGCCCGTGCTTGTGGAGGTTGTGGTGCGCTACACCCATTTTTTTCCCAAAATTTCTTTGGCGGAAGTATCCTCGTACAATTCGCCACTCCATTTGACTGACTTCATCTTTCCGCGATATATATATTGGTTGGTCAGAAATACTCTCCCCAAATCTTTGTGTTGAGCTCCTGAAATTCGGGCATTTCATTATTCGCATTCACCCGTCATTTATGAGAAATTGGATATCGGCATGCCATACGGCAAAACGACTCACACTCACATCCATATTTTTAATAATCAATCTAGGTAAGTTGATCTTAACTGCTTATTCAATAAAGCATATGTGACAAAGGTATTGTTGGAAATATGAGATAGTCGATCTCGTAAAATGCTAGATTGAACAATTTAGATTGATCAATCATTTTAAACATTCAAAACTATAAATTAATATATATTAATTGTTAGACAATTAATGTTTAGGATTCTTGGTATCAAACATTGGGTTGTTATGATGGAGCTTTTAGGGTCGGCTCATAATCTATATATTAAAATGATAATGGTTAATATTATCTAATATTCTTGTGTTGATCGATCTTAAGAGGTCACTGTATGGCTTGATAATCGAACTAATAATAAATAGTATTATAACTTCCAGGTCAAGCATTGAAGAAGGAAATTAGGATTTTAAATAAAACTATAAGGACTTTAGGGTGAATTGCACCGGTGTTGGAAATAGAATCATAGTCGACTAAAGGTGTAGGAGATAGGGCTTCAATGCTAGCATAATTACAGAATATTACTCTAGCATTTTATGTGCGGCTTTATTTAAGGAATAAGAAGTGAGATGAAATTGGAATTAACTGCCTTTTGATGACTAAAGAGCTAGAGAAAGATGAGGAATTGTGGAGATTTTATCTCGTGAAAGCTGCTTATGTGTTTCTTTTTATAAATGAAACTACTTATGTAATTAAACATATATAATTGTTGAAGCTTTTTGAAATTAGAATTCTACCCTGTTCACCTCGTTCATTTAGCCTCCCTTGAAGAAATAGTTTTCTCCATCTTTGTTTGGTTTCACTTTGTCGTTCCCAAAGTAAAAGCATACGGAGGAGTTCGGGTTAATTATTGGTGTGGATACTCTTGGAGATACTCTACTTTGGGTATATGAGCTCATCAGTTTTCCGCTGCCATTAAAATTTTCCAGAAGAAAGGTACAAACTTGTAATTCATTATTTATTATTTTTGTACAATCCGTAGCATCTGGGATTCGCATCCGATTAGTTTAGAACTAGTTATGTATGAATATAAAACACCAACAGGTATGAATGACACTAAGCGATTGATCGTTGTTTTACATGACATCAATATCTTTACAATCTTAAAAGGCCCAAACTTTTGTTGGCCAGGTCGTTGTATGTATCAAGCTTTTTTATAAATAAAATGATATGATTCCATCTTTAGCTATTAGATTCAGGATTTGTTTTGTGTGTCTCTCATTATTTAATTTATTAGTGCATGTTAGTGCACTATCACTTCATTGTTAGTACTTTTGTATTGATCTTTTGAGTTGGCATTTGTTTTGCTTTGTAAAGCATCTAAAATACTTCTTTGATTGATTGCTTGTAGATGCATGATTCTTTGATTTGATATATGTGCAATTTAATTCTGAGCTGAATTATAAACTCGTTGAAAATGAATTTAAAGGGGACATCAAATAGACCCACTAGTAAGATGTTTCGTGGATATGCTAGAGGTTGCGTTTCTAAGCTTGCTTTATCATGCACCTTAACAAAGTATACACTACAATTGAGTTTGAACGATGACGTTATCAGGAACTTTTTGTTAGATCTCATGTCGAGTTACTAGTTAGCTCCTCAATGATCTATAGAAACTACTCCTTATAATCAAATCTTCCTACCACACAATCGTTGGAAAAAAAGTAATGGAAGTTCTTTGCAAGGACCCTACAATCCTTATTGTCATGGAAGGTACATCTATGTGCCCAAGTGTAACATAAATTTGTGATGGTGTTTGCACAGGTACATCTATGTCCTGCCCTCACATTAGTGGACTCGCAGCATTGCTCAAAGCTGCACATCCAGAATGGAGCCCCAGCATTATCAAATCTGCCCTTATGACCACTGCCTATACGAAGGATAACACCAACTCCCCTCATGATGCAGCTGATGGTTCATTGTCACACACATGGGCTCATGGGGTTCAGCCATGTGGATCCCACACAGGGCTCTCTCCCCAGGTCTTGTTATGACATCACCAGCCGACACATTGCATTCCTATGTTCATTGGACTACACTGTCGAGCATCTTCAAATGATTGTTAAGCGTGCAAATGTATCTTGCTCCAAGAAATTCTCCGATCCTGGCCAGCTTAACTACCCATCTTTCTCTGTTGTCTTCAGCAAGTCAGAGTTGTAAAGATACACCACGTGAATTGACCAGCGTTGGGGTTCAGTCAGTGTATCAGGTGGCAGTTGATGCTCCGCCAACAGTTGGTGTAACTGTAAAGCCGACCAAGCTTGTGTTCAAGAAAGTAGGAGACAAGTTACGCTACACGGTTACATTTGTGTCGAAAAAGGGTGGTATGGGAAGAAATGCCTTCGGTTCAATCTCATGGAATAATGCCCTGCACCAAGTGAGAAGCCCTGTTGCTTATACCTGGACACAAATGGATGACTGAAATTTCTTCTGATTTCTGTCCTGGAGCAATGCTGGTTGATTTGACGTTCATCGGCACGCCTAGAGAGAGATACAAAACTGTTCGATGATGACCACTTGTTCTAGAGAAAAGAGGGCAAGTTTTCCTCTTTGGCAAATTTCTGTTCTTTGTTAACTGATTAGAGAGTCCAGGAAGGCTTGCTAAGCCAATTGCACATCTTTATTTAATTGGGATGCATAATGTAATTTTAATTTCAGTTTGATCTAGTTTATGATCATACAGAGTGACAATGCTGTTCCTATTTTGTTTATGATCCTTAACATCAATTTTATCTAGCTATGATATCACACGAACAATGAAACTTAAGATGCTAATATTGATTTACACTAGCAAATAAAAACTGAATTAATAACTAATAATATTCCTTGTAATAATTAGGCATGCAAACTCCAAAAAGCATACTTACCTTTCTAGAATTGCTTCAGAAGGCAGCTCCAAATCATGCTAATACAAATTAAACAATTCATTTAAGCTTGAACTTACTAATTAGAGAAAATACCAAAGGGGATGAATAAATTCATGATTAATTTAGATGGTTTTGATATATTGCATTGAAAGATAAGATAGGTCTAGGTGGTGAATGAGATTAGTCAGTTGTACACATTTCCAACTAAAATGTAGAACGTTACTTTCAAATGAAAGATTCTTATATGTCAAAAAGGTCAATAAAAACTTGCCAACCTTTGATTTCAGAAACACTACCTCCTTAGAGATTTGACCATGCATGGTCTATAAATATGGTTATTCTCTGTAGGACTGTATATATATCCATACATTAAGATTTTCTTGGAATTTAAGTATTTCAACATAAACAAAAAAGAAAAAATGATGGCTGCAAATCAACCTCAATCATGCCTGTTGTAGCAAGCTCTTTGCTCTCGCTCTCGAGGAAATGCTGAAATAGAACCAATGTGTAAACATCGATATTCAAAACAATATTGCAATATTCCATTGGTTATTTGAATATTATCATGTTTAGCAACACTACGGAAATAAATAATACGCCTTTGAATATATCCAATCAATATCTATCCAACGACAAAGAATACACGTATATCAAAGTCACAAAAGTAACAATATCAATTAGTTAAGCAAACATTCCAAAGAATGCAAGAAAGCTGACACATAAGAAGATCTTTTGGTTTAAAATATTTAAAGCGCAATTTCTCAAGGAACTTTAGTGGATGCGCCGTCATGGATCAATTTCATTTCTTGAATCCAATCGCATATCTCCAACTTTCAAAATGATTGAAAGGCAAACACTACCTACCACAATTTCATTGATTCAAGTTATAATGTAAATTTATTATAAATAAAACTACGCCGGGTCATGTATTAATAGTCAAGAACACCTCCAAGCCGCTTACTATTCTACTGAAGTTTACGATCACTTCAAATGTCTAATAAAAATGTCTGGTTCCACCTTTTCCCTCCCGCCTTATAACTATATGTTTTTACAAAGTATTACTTTAGCTTTTTTATTTTCTCAATTAGGCTCAAAGTATTTCCAACCATGATGTATTTTTTCTTTGAACTGAAATTCTTACTCTACATTTCAGCTCAGATGATTCTTGGAGTGGGATATTAAGCCATCTCCTACCTTATTTTTTGCCTTTTCGACGACTTAAATCTACTTCTTTCCCCCTTCTTCTGGGAGGTATTCTCATCATCTAGATCTATACTATTAAAAACACAACATGACTAAAAGTTTGGAGTCTATTGGTGGGTTTTATGGTGGAGTTTATGTCAATCAGCTCCACCACTCCAATTCTAATATTCCAATTCCTTTTAGGAGCCATTGTAATGCACACAAATAACTTGGCAATACTAAATGTTGAAATCCTAACAAGATTATACCAAAGAAACAAAAGAATATAATAAAAGAAGAGACGGGAAGGATTGCACTAATTTCAATGCAACCTAGAATCGAACAAGATGATTTGATGCTAATTCCTTTAAAATTCTTTCGACAATTATTTATTCTCCAAGATGAACATGTGTATCATTTATAATTGTTAAGTAAAACAAAGAACCAAGTATGATATATTTAATGAGTGGAATAAACTAGCTTTTATAATTGAAGTAATATGAATTAATGATGATATTTGATGTGAGTAATGAATTTAAGTTGTGGTCCTTTATTTATAAGAGGAGAAAACGGTTGTTTAGAACCGGACGCCCGGTAGTAAAATCTGGACATTCAATAACGGATATCTTTGCTGTAACTGCTATTGTTTATTAACGGCTAAGCCATCGGACGTCCGTCAGACAAAGCTTATAGCTCGCTAATAAGGCAGATTCAATGCTTATAATCGCTAAGCAATCTATCGCCCGTTGCACAAAGCGATGTCCGCTAATAAGGCTGGGGGGTGAATTCAACTCAAATGTCTTGTAAATCGACGTCCGCCACGTTAACGGTGCTTCAACGCAATTCAACGCAGACACTAAATCGCAACGGTAACGCGTTTATCTAACTTTTTTGGCTTAAAAATCTCACCACCCCACCCCACATTAGTAAGCGGCCCAACGAAGTTGCACGCGGCCGAACCGAAATCCGACCACTGAACACCGGCCCACTTGCCACGTCTGTAAACCTCCCCACCAAGCCCAGCCTTGTTCTTTTATGAAACCCTAACCCCCCACCACACTTTTAAGCTCTATACCTGACTCTGAGATAGATCTTGATTCCCTGCCCCCCCAACATCTGCGACAATGGTACACAATTAATTCCCCTAATCTATCTTTCTTCACTCTATTACCCTGATTTTATGAATCAGCTAATGTTAATATCTTGATTAATTCTGTAGACATTCAAGAGAAGAAACGGAGGACGTAATAAGCACGGTCGTGGACACGTCAAATTCATCCGCTGCAGTAACTGCGGAAAATGTTGCCCAAAGGTCTCTTTATATCTCTTATTATTGTAACAAAGGATCTATTATTATCGTAGTCCCTCCGTTTTTTTAGTTGTCAATTTTTACCCATTTGCACATAGATTGAGGAAAATAAAAAGTAGTCGTATTAAAATGTAAATTGACAATCAATTAAAATAATATCGTTGATTGTTTGTTAATTTAAAGAGAAAAAATTAGTCAAAAATGATATTGAAAATGTAAAATTGCTATGGGGTATTTATTATGCTAAAACGATAACAATTTTCATTTTTTTTGGCTTAAACGACAACTAAAAAATGTCGAGCATATATTTTTGTCCCAAAAAGATTGTCTAGTTTATTTTTAGTGTTAGGAATTTAGTAACTCTGTGGCCTTTATTGACATGTGTAAATTTTATTTGAATTAAAATTATAATCTTACTGTTAATCTTAATGGTATAGTATGATAAAGATTTAATTTTTTATATATACTTTTTCACTAAATGCTATTCTAACAAAATTTTAAATTGAAAAGTTGAGCTATCGAAATTCATAAAATTGTCATTTTGTTGGAATGGATGTAGTATTTAATCTTAATTCTCCCTGTAAAGTTTTGTCATTTCAGCATTATTTGTATTATTTGAAACGTAATTTTTTGGGTGATTTTGGTTGTTGGTCTTTGTTTATAATATAGATGAACAATTGATTTGCTAACTGATATAATCGTTTTTTATGACCTTAAGTTGTTCTTAAGACAAGTGATTCTGTTTAATTGCTCGTGGATATGTCCACACTTTTGTTTTTATGCAGTATGTCACATAAAATTAATGGGTAGAAGACTTGGATCCTTTATAAACTGATGGACTCATATAGAATTGGATTTTTTGTGATAATGTTTCTACAATGATCCGAAGATTTAATGTGATGATGTTAATTCCTTTTTATCTACTGTTGGGATTGCTTACGGGGTTGTTTTATACTTGGTTGAGTCCTATTATTCATTTCTATTAAAAAATGTCTTCCAGGACAAGGCCATCAAAAGGTTTCTCGTGAGGAACATCATTGAACAAGCTGCAGTTCGGGATGTCCAGGAAGCTTGTGCCATGGAATGTGAGTACCTATATCTACTTTGTGTATGATACAACAAATGGCCTCTAACGACTTAAGGAATACTTTATGCAACATGTTCATACTGAACAACTACAAATTACCTCTGAAACCATAGAGTATGCTTCATGTTCATTTAAAGGAAATTAATTGATTTTTCATAACGGGATACATATTATTTGTTACTGCTTTTTTTTTTTGGTATATCTTTATTTATAAATTTAATGAAACACATGGTTCTGTTAAAATGCAGCATACGTCCTTCCAAAGCTGTATGTGAAGATGCAATATTGTGTTTCATGTGCAATTCACTCTAAAGTTGTTCGGGTCAGGTCTGTTACTGACAGGAGGAACCGTGAGCCACCACAGCGCTTCAGGCGCCCAAGGGTATATCCCATTACTTTGTTTAATTTTATTCCTTGGAGTAATCTCTGAACGTTTTGCTTAACCAGAACCTTTAGGTCTACGACGCTAGATGATGGCTAACTATTTAGTAATTGTAGGTTTAGCAGGTCTTAAACCCTCGACCATTAAATCATTTGATCTATAAACTGCAAAAAGATATAAATAAGTATTTGTTTGAAAAGAGTGACTCATCAATCCTTTATGGCTCGACTCTCTGCCACGTCATCGTTTTGATGAATAAGAAAGCGGTAGGAATCAAGGGTGACTCATAGTTAGCACCTTTTAACTGGAAACTCTACCCTCTTGGTGCAGATTGCATTATATGTCATCTTATGTTCTTCAAAATATCTCTATTATTTTCAACCTTTGTTGGCTAATGGAAGTATTTGTGGCCTGAGTGTATGCATCAATGGTCTGAATGTTTAGAGTGTCCTCTACTTTTGGAAAACGATACGTGACTGTTCTGAGTGCTAGTCTGCCTTAATTGTTAATCAGGTCTTATGGTAACAAATCCTTGTATTCATGAAAGTGAATCTTTCTCTCTTTGCATTGGTTTCATATTTATTTATTGGTATTGTTGCTTTCTAATTTCAGGATGACCAGCCAAAACCAGGGCAAGCTCCTCGTGCTCCTGGTGCTGCTCCTGCTGTTGCCCGCACTTGAAGTTTTGATTAATTTCACATCGTACTAGACTACCAATTTTGGAATGCTTTGAAAATCGTATGGCCTATTTTTTAATACCAACAATTTCAAGTGGTTTTGTATTTTAACAAGCACTTCATTTGGCATAAGAATATATAATTGCAATGCACCCCATCTTCATGCTAACTATTTCAGCTCTTATTTATTCATGAAATCTTATTTTTAAAAGTCAATGATTTTTACACTCCAATGAGGGACAATGACACTCTACTTTTAGTACTTTTAGTGTGTGAGTAGAAAAAAATAACAAAAGATTAGGGTGTCATTATCAAGAATTGAATTGGAAAAATCATTGCATCTTTTAATTAGGTTAGTTGCATAGTTGAATACTACATACACTTGCTGCTATTTGATATGCATGCTTCTGGGGAATTGCCATCTTTTGTAGTTAAATAGCTATTGTAAAAGGAAATGTGGGTGCTTACTTGACCATTACTTGTGAACTTGGGAAAATCTTGGTTACATAATAACCCAAAAACTTCATGAATTTGGTCATTAGGGTGTATAATTGAAGTGAATGGAGTGGCTTGTCGGTTCATTAGGCTCCCTACGTTTTTCATTGGGTAAAGCTCGTCTAAGATAATCTCAACCTCTATCTGAACTGACATGGGGACACGTGTCAAAGTGATATAGGATGTTAATATTATGGGATGTATATTTTTTTAAACATCACATTTATCATGTTATTATTAGGTTAACATTCCTTTTGTCATAAAATTGTCATCATTTAATTTGATGTAGTTTTCTTTCAAAATTTGACTGTGCTCCATATGAAGAGGTTAGTAAACTTCGAAGGCAACATCTTGTATATTAAGAGGAGGATCCATGGGTAGTCTATGCTATAAGATAACAATGGGAACACTATAATAGGTAGATCAATTTCTACCGACATTTATATAGAAAATACTCTCTTCCACCGAACATTATGTGCTATTGTTAAACTTGATAAATTGGAGATGTGTATCATTGTATACAATATATATAATTATATACTTACTGAACCTAACCAGTAGATTCGTTCTTTACACATGCGCAGCCACACTAGTCTATAAGCGTGTCTATGATGAAGAAATTATTGACAATATTTTTTGTAAAAAAAAGTCTAAAGTTAGCAGCTTAGATGCATAGTGCGAAATTAAAGGGTGAAAAGGAGAGAAAAATAAATAAAAGGGCATTGATTTTGACATCTTTTGAGACGACCAAACTATTCTCTTTGTTTATATTTCATAGCATTATTGGCATGCAGCTTTCATTTTGACACCTAACTTTAATTATCCTTCTACTAAACAAATGTATAAACAAACTCTCTTACCGTCCAATATTCTTCCTCTTTTGATGTTTTCCTTCTTCCACCAACCTTTTAGCTATATTTGGTCCTTTTTCCTTTACAAAACATCCATGTCTCAAGCAAGTTGATTAAAAGGTAAACAGTATCTACCAAAAACATCATCAAACCAAAATCCATTTTCAATAATGAAAGCTTTAGTTCCTTCAGGATGCTTCAACTTCAAGTTTCGGAATCGTTGCAAGAAAATAGTTCAATGCTTTAAGTTTAAACTCAGAAAGACATTTTTCATAAGAAGACTTTACTTTCGTCTTCCTAAACGCCACGAATCAAGAACGAAACCGAAAACTAAAAGAAGGGTTGCTAAACTTCTATCTTCTTTGTTGTCTTCTTTAAGGCAATCACAGGAAGAAATGGATCATGTAGGAGGGCTCAAGAGTTGGCATGAAGTCGTCTACCCGAAAGCGCCTTTTCCCTCTCCTATGACTCCGGCTTATGTGAAATTGAATGCTGTAACAAAAGAAGCTTTGTATCAAGATGATGATGTTGAAGATGCATGCCAGAGCTTCGAAAACTATTTGGTGGATATGATCATGGAAGATGGGAAGGTGAAGGATTTAAGAGATGTAGAAGAGCTGCTCTACTGCTGGAAGAATCTTACATGTCCTGTTTTCACTGATTTGGTTAGCAGATTCTATGGGGAATTATGTAAGGAATTTTATTCCAATACCTCAGATTACAGTTCCAGTGGTTCAAACTCAACTAAACAATATAAGTAGGTCTCACTGTCCATAGCACACTTAGGTTTCATCTGTCTCCATGTCTTCAGATATGATGTGAACAAAGATCGAGAATTGATCTTTTCAAAATTTCAGATCAGGGGCATGTTTTTTTCTACTTGTTCACACAAAGATAAGTACAAATTTATTTTTCTAACAAACATGATACTTCTCTGGATCTATCACTGTGAAAGTTATGGTTCGAAATATACAGATAACGTTTTTTCTAACATTATTAGATGCAATAAACGTCTGAACGTTTTAAATAAGAAAAAGATGTCCCAATAACATGGTTATACAATGACATATTTTTTAGGTTAGTTCTCGATTTGAAAATTGTGTAATTTACCATGATAACAAGCGACAGACCAACTTTCAATAATTCTAAGACCAACAATTACTATGAAAAGTAAAATATTCAAAAGTAAAAACACACGCTATAATCCAACATGCCAATATAGCACCTAAGTCCGTGTTAGCCATCTATGAAAGATTCCAATATGATCAAGAATTACAAATAAGGTCTTACTCGAATGCTCCCCTATCTCCTCTTCGCCTCTATTCTACTCCAATCTCGACGTATAAAGCTCGTGCCCCCGACTATAACACCCCCTATCCTTCACCACACTACTATCCCTAGTATGTGTCAACTACGTGATCTTTTCACTAAAATAAGATCATGAACCATGTGTCACGCATAACAGATAATACTAAAATGAGTTTATGTAAAATATTCAAGACAATCAACCTACACAATAAAATACTCTCACAAAGCTCGTAAGCTTCAATAAAATATGCAAAAATCTCTCTTGGTTCGTCACTTTCACTGTCTGCATTAGAAGCTATTATATAGTGTAGGCACATCTAACGTTTATAGCAAATTTTACTATAAACGAAAACTTCCATCTTCTAGATAATAAATGAATCGTCCTCTCTTTCCTTCTTTATTTTTGGACGTGTGTATCTTGTTCCTTTTGCTTGGTTAAGTAATGCTCTTTTTCCTAAATAGAATCACATATTTCAAGATCTTCTTCAAATAAGGCACTCAAAATCTGCGCTAAATATTCTCTCGCTTCTTGAATAATTGTTGCCATCTCTGTCATGATGCTTGGTCTTACATGTAAATACTTGACCAACTTCACGCACTAACAAACTCTCCATTTGGGTAAGTTTTTGGGCCAAATACTTTGAGAAACTTATATCGCACATTCAACTGCCTCAGAACCGCAAATAGAGAAAACAAGCGTGAAATATTCGCCAATAGAAACAAGATGGAATGTTTAAACAATGGTTCATAAGACCAATCACAATACATCGCTCAAGACGTATGACTAAACAAAGATACCATAAAAACATATACCATACAAGGCTACACCCACCACATTCATCACAAACACATGACAATAAAATGCTCCACCATAGGTTCTCTACATCCGACATCCCCTATTTTGTCTCAAACATAACCAAAGCATACTAGTTCTAACAATGCATGGATCTGGTGAACACATTCACTCGCCATCACCAACACGCATCCTCTTCCCCTGCTAGGATTCCCCTTCAAGCGCCGCCCAACATAGATTTACGAGCCATGCTCGACTGAATTACTCCATTCAAATACCGAATTTCTTCTGCGTGTTGTACTGCCATCTGAAAAGACTTGTCAAGTTCCTTCTTCAGTTTGAGGTCCCAGAGGTACATCCGCCACATGTATCCCTTCCAATGGGCCAGATCGATGGTAATGACTCGGAGCCTTCCCTGTGACACGAGGGCGTTATGTCGCGCTACTGGCAAGAGGATACCGGCAGATCATATTTGATAGGCAATTGCTTCAAAGACAAGATAAGATCAAGTGTTGAGTGATTTAATCAAAAGCACTCCGCCCCATATCAAATGATGCCCATCCCAATCATATATAGGCCCTCTTTCCTAAGGCTCGGATATTAATTCCGAGTTATGTGTGTAGCGGGAACTGGGCCAGAATACCTACTTTGTGCACACGTCATATTTCGACAAGCTACTGAGGACTGAAGGTTTTCCCTTGTTTCAGCCATGTCAACAAACAAATTTATTAACACCTTGACTATGTCACTAGGCCTCAGATTATATCCCGTGCCACCCCCATTGGGTCGTCCAAAATAGTCATTAATCAATCTAGGGGAGAAATCAAAGGTGCACAAGGAATGCCTCCATGGTGAAAGGAAGTCTCTCAATGTCAAGCCAATGTCTTCGAACATGTTGCATATGAACTCTTGAACAAGTTTAGACAAGAGGGGCTAGCAACTTCCACGCAGACATAACTCCCGCCTCAAGAACTCGATATTTGAGTTCTTCCGAGTCACCTTGGATGCCATTTTCCGTAGCTAACTATCCGCCCTTCTTCCTCGTATTTGGGTGGATACTGGTTGTAGGGACTGCAGCTACATTCTTTGGAATTCTTCTATTTCCAATCCGAGTCCTATTCTTTACCTAGAACCGATCTTTCCTGTCTTTCTTCTCTCTTCTCCATCACCGCAACCACATCTTCATCATCGGAGTCCTCATCTTGACTACTAACACATGTGGTTCTTGCTCAGTGTACCACTAGTCATCGATCGACGTGTGTACAACTGGTGGTACCACTACTTCTTCCTCCTGCATAATGCCTCCACCTCTTCTCTGCAGAGATTCGAGCTCATGCCCTCTCCGTGTTTCTGCAAAATTCTCCTGTTCGCCTCGGCCCTTCGTGGCCTTCTTCTTTAGCTTCCCTTTCTTTCCTCTTTGTTAATTTTTGTTTGGGCTCGGAGGGTCCAAATTTTTACTCATCTCTCGAGCCTAATTCTTAGACTTCGTGCTTTGTAGACTGGGGAACCAACACTTCAACATCTTCATTCAAGGTTTCAACAGAGAACTTGATCAACACCATCACAAGCCTCCTTCAGCTTGTAGCTCCAAGTCCGACCCTTGGCATGTCTTCGCGGAACATACCCTTCAAGTGTTCACATCGATGTCTTCAATAATAGATCATCTTCTACCAGCAAGAAATTGCCATCCAACATGTCCCCTGACACTTGCTCTTCCATTGTACCTAAGCCTTCAAGATTGTTCTTCAACAAGATTCGCACGACATATCCCAACACCGTGACCTCAAAGACTTCACTAGCATCTCTACCAGACTTAGCACCAATGTATGGGTTCATCGTCATTTCCCTTTAATGCCCGCTATCGATGCATTGCATGACTGATGGTCTGAGAGACTCCGCAGCTTCTCGACTCAAAGACACGAAGGAGTCAAAGACTCTTTCTTCAAAAATCGCTCATCGGCCTCTTTCTTCCACATTCTCCTCAATACACTACAACTGAACTTCTCCCCACCAACATCATCATCGCGATTGCCTCATACCTAATTTATAGTTATCGATTTTATTAGTATAGTCAACCCATGGCAAATAGTTGTCGTGTATAGCCTGTGACTTCCTCCGCCGGGAATCATTAATAATTACTGTGGAAATACTTCGTAGGCATAGGACCTTTAATTGTGCCGACCTCCATATCTCTCTCTTCAAGATCATGATTTAGGTCTTCGACTCTTGGTCTTCTGAGCCTTCTTGTGCATAATCGGGGGGTCAACCTCCATGCATGTGTCATCAATGGCTTCAGACTCTCTTTTCCCTTTCATGGCCTTCCCTAAGTATTTATCCTTCTGTCTTCACTCATTGTTAATGCAGTGATTTTTAGGAAATATCGTTGTTAGACGGTACGGCATGTGGTTTTTCCGAGAGAATAAATCATTATGTAACTTAGTTGTGCGGATTGTGAAGAGAGTAGGATGATATGGAAGGATTTAATGACGGTTTTAATATTGTAAGAGAAGTGTTTATGGTAAGTGATTAAAAAGGAATGTGGGTGGTTAGGACAAGATTCCATTGCATTAAATAGCCCACAATCGACATTAACCGAATCATCAAACGGCTCTTTTAGTTTTCCCGCCAATTCACACTTCATGAGAATAGACCTTCCTGTCCTTGCACATCTGTTATAGCTGCTTGTCTCAACCTTCTGAGAACTCATGTTCTCACTACACCTGTTGTAACACTTGTTAGACATACAAGTGCTACAACCCTTCTTTGATTGCTATTGATCAACAACACATAATCCAAGAGATGATCTCAAGGATTCAAACTTGGCTGCATCCAAAGCTTTAGTGAAAATATTCAAAACTATTTATTCATCACATGTTCAAGAGATATCACTTTGTTCTAGCGTACTCTTTTATAAATGATGTACTTATATCAACGTGTTGTTCGATACGTCAGATCGGGATTCTTTGATATATTAATTGCCCCTAAGTTATCACAATAAGGTCATAGCATTCTCGACTACATTATATTATTCAAGCATCTCGGCTTCATCCACGTGATTTGTGTGTACAACTACTTCTTACTATATTCTCGGCTTCACTGCATCGAGTTTTGCTTTTATTTAACTACAAGACACTAGATTATTCCCCAAAAGAAGCATCCAATCGATGTGCTTTTTTCATCTTCTGTATTTCAAAGCCTGGGCCGGTATCACAATATCCCACAAAGAATTGTCAGATCAAAAGAATATAGAAGTCCATAGTCCAACGTAATTATCTACATATTTGATGGCCTCTTTTTGGCTTTATCTAAATGGATTTCTTTAGGATTTGCTTGAAACCTAGCACAAATCCAATCGAAAGTAGGAAATATTAGGACGGCTCTATCAGGAGATATACAGACTCCCTATCATACTTTTGTACTTTCGCTGTCCACCCGAGCTTCCATCAAGATTCTTTACTAATTTTCACGAGTCATAAATGGGTGTCCCTTTGACTTGGTATTTTCGAGTCCAAATTCTTAACCCGGTTGCCGGGTATTTTGTTTGAGATATGAAAATGCCATCCTTCATCTGCTTGACTTGAAATCCAATAAAATAGTTCAACTCACCTACCATGCTCATTTTGAACTCCGACTCTATTTGTTGCACAAATTGTTGTACTAGTTGTTCGGACATCCCTCCGAATATTATGTCATCGACATAGATTTGAGCAACCATCAAGTTTACCTTTTCATGCTTGATAAACAAGGTCTCGCGCTTCCTCCTCTCTTGTGCTACCCCTTAGTCAAGAGGTAATAACTGTCTATGAGTATTTATTGTAATATTATTTTTTGGGGTTAGAAATTAAATTATGTTAGAGTCATATGTTAACCGAGACGAAACTAAACCTAAACCGACAGAAAGCAACTCTGAGATATTTTTGTGCGGACCCCACGAGAGTTTCTTATACCTATCCAAATGCCTTGTCATCATCATTATCATCTTCTCCTTCTTTTTCATGGTTAGCCGAACTCTCCCATTTTCCCTTGATTTTGTTCTCTTCCATTTTCTTCCTCATTTTGCGAGCTGGGTCTCAAAAATCTTTAGTTTCCTAGCTCATCCTTCTACGCTTTAAGGTAAGAAAGTTCAATCTTTTGGAGTATATTTTGAGTTTGAGAATGTTGACTTTTTAGGAAGTTGAGTTGACTTGAAGTTTTGATGTTTATTATGTTATAGAATTGACATCTGTGCTAGACATCGCGATAAAAGCGTTTATAATAATCGATTTATGGGGTTGAAATTGTCGAGGATTATGCTGACCTTGTTCTTGTTGACTTTTTTCTAAATGGGTTTTAAAAATGATGTAAGCATACTGGACTTTATTTAGATTGTTTCGGTGCGTGTTGTGATTTTAAAGATTAGAGTAATGTTCGATATTATGAGTTTTGTGTTGAATAGTGAATTGATTTGAGATGAAAGATGGTTAGAAATGTGGATGATTAGTTGCTAATATCGGAACGATAGGACCTTTTGAACTAAGAATTGGAACTCGATCACATTAGAAAGGTCATAACTCAAGTTGTTAAGAAGTAGGGGAACTTTTGTTGGGTTATTTTGGGGTGTATCGATATGTGAGATTATATATATAGGTAGAATGTTATATTACTAGTTGTGCTATAAGTAGTAATTATAATTTTGAATGTTTTTAGGCGCTGATCGCGAAAGGTCCCAGGTCACATTGCGCCGGAGTTTCATTTAGTTAGCCGAGGTGGTACCTATCTCAATGGGTGTTTCACAACTATTTGATTACGATACGGTACGTATATATGATTTTGTGTTGAATTATATGTTGATTATGCTGTGGGTCGAGTCGTCATGCTATGCTTCAGGGTCTTGGCGAGTCGCATAAAAGCGCTTTGGAGGAGTTGTTGAGTCGTATTAGGAAGAGTTGTAGGCGAGTTGATGTTGTCATTTGAGTTGTTGGTCCGTATCTTGCTTCGCTCCTAGTACTTATTTGTGAGTTGCCGCATCTAAAGTAAACGATTCGCGATTAAGCTTCGCACTGCTACTATTCGGTGACAGCTCGACGGGCATGCTTTCTCCTGTGTCGAGGCTGGATTATATGCGCATTACTTGTAGAAACCCGACTTATATTGGAGTTGTGGTGGATTGTGAGTTGTGTTGTCGAGTTGATAGAGTTGTTGATTCGATATCATCGTTGAGCCGTTGGAGTTGATACTATTGTTGAGCTGATCAAGGTCGAGTTGCCTAATCGCTGAGGTCAAGGCTGTCGCCGCGATCGCGGATGAGTGTATCGACGTACAGTATGTTGTTACGCTTTTTCTCGCGAGATATATGTATGTTATTGTTGACACATCATTTCGATAATTCTCGTTAGTAACAATTTATGACCATATGAAAATGATAATGAATCGCTTAGTGACTTTATATGAAGAATTCTAAGTCAATAATATCATATACCACTTATCTATCAACAGATGAAATATTAATCCCTTTGATACACTATTGCGTGATTGGAAGTTGATTTCCATTCTTGAGATACATATTCATTAAAAGCTTCTCGCACCTACACCCTATTCATTATGGGCTACAATTTTATCAAGTAGGGTTGACAGTGGCGTTTGTTCTTTCTAATGGGTTTCTTCTAAGTGTTTGTGCCGTAGAGCTTAGAGCTGCTGGTGGCAGCTTGATCCTCACAAATTTCTTTATTTGTTGGATTGTGGTTGTTGTCTCAGAAGTTGCTTATTTTGAGATACTTGTTGTTGTGTGTTGGTTGTTGCTATGTGGTTAGGAATACCACGATGGATTGTTTTTCTTTAAAAGTGCTATGTTAGTTGTATATCAGATTGGCTGAAGTTGTTTCAAGACAGTTTCTTCAAAAAATCGAGTTATCTATCAATTGGCCGACTCTGGCCTGTGATTGGGATTCCATTCTAACTCGTGGGGCGTATTTACCCTGCATGGCCGTTACAAAGAGGCATTTCTGGGCAGTTTCCTGCTACTCATGCTCCTGGGCTTACTTCGAGGCCATGCTACGACTTTCAATCGATACACGCTGGGGACATTCTGCTATCACGTAACTCCCTTCGGCCGTTTCACATAAACTTCTTTCTTCAACTACCCCATCGAGGAACGCACTTTACATGCAACTGATATATAGTTTAAATTTCATCAAGCAAAAGTGCTAAGGAGAAGACGATATTCTAACTGGCCAACCGAGCAAATGTCTCCTCAAAGTCCACGCCTTCCACCCGCTTCCACCTCGTGAATATCCTCGTGCTACTAGTCTTGCTTTATTCCTAGTAACAACTCCTCGCTTATCGATGATGTTCACTAGTAGAAAAATGGCTTTAGGTAACACCCATAAAGTGATACATAAACGGTCTAAACTCAGCATTATAGCCCAGGCACACTTTTTGGGTGATACTGTCTGTAATTTCATGCACTTAGGTATCACTTTTGATCAATTCTGGTAACACTTTAATACGTATTCTATAAAGTCATCTTATGTATCACTTTGTAGAGAAATTTTGTAACACTTTTAAAGTGTTACAAAATTTATTAAAATTTATTAAGCAACACATTTTACTCTTAGTAACACTTCGATATTTCCAAATTTTTTAAGTAACACTGCTGTGAATACTATCAGTAACACTATTTTATAATAGTAACACTTTTAGATATAACCAATTTGTTTTAAGTAACACTATTTTACTATTAGTATCACTTTTCGATATCTCTAAATTCTTTTAAAAAACACTATTCGATTATATATGTCTCACTTTATTATTAGTAACATTTTTAAATATTCAAAAACAATTTCGATTATATATTTACTACCTTATGTAACACGTTGTTCATTATTAGGTAACACTTGTTATTATTATTATTATGATTAATAATTATGATTATTGTGAAACTAGAAGAAACATTTTATCATATATGAATAAATAACGAAAAAATATATTGATAAAATTAAAATTAACTTATTCAAATAATCCAATAAGATATAATTCATAGTATGTCAAACACATTATTAAAACAAATTCAATAACCTAATAAAAATAACCAAGTTGTTGTCTATTGCAAATATAAAAATAGCTTCCCATAATTGCTAAACTAAGCAAAGCTTGTATGTATCTCAATTCGTCTTCTATCATCGATAATCGCCAAAGAATAAAGATGTTTTTATTTTCTATATATCTTCATATACCATCCAACATTTGCAATCTTTAGCAGCTCAAATTAATTGCAGCCTCTCCACTATGCCACTATCATTCTTATCAAATTTATATTAAATACCTAAGCCAAGTGATATATAGTGAAACATCGTATCATATGGGAGTAAGTGGGACGTAGATTTCATAATGGGACTAATTCTAGCACAGCCCAAGGTAACTATGTAGGAAAAACAAGCACCTCATTTAACAGTTATCAAAACAAGAAAAAATTAATACTCAGCCTTTCGTTAAAGCAAACTCAAGGCAATTCTAGTGGTTATCAAACAATGACTAAGAGAATGTATCTATGTAAATTTAGATTTTGTTTTACGAAGGGATTAAATCAAGAAATCAAATATAACTCATATCCTTCATGTGCAAGCACAACAGTAAGTTGCAACTCATTATAATAGAGTACAAAACATACCTGAAACATGGAGTTATGTCAAGTTTGATAGACCTTACTACTAAATGCTGAAAAACAATCCAAAAATAAAAATAAAAAATTGTTCTTGTAAACTCAGTTCCTAAGATGCCTTTAAGATACAACATACTAAAGATGCCATTGTCTCCCCTAGTCTGTGTTCCTATCTTAATAAGTAGCAAATGTAAACATCAATAAAGTCGACAACATCTGACCATTTCAGCACGTAACATTTAGATGAGTTAAATATTCATTGAGACAATTCATCGAACACTTATGAACACTACTTAAAAACTTTCTTGCAAAACAAACACATTACTCTAAATTTATTAAGTCGGAGGAACTAACAGGAGAAAGGACCAGAATATACTAACGAAATATCATGACATTGAAAATATAGTTATCCAACAGGATCAAGGAGTTATTTAATGTACTAACGAAATATCATGACATTGCAAATATAGTTAATAAAACAAGATGAGTCACCGATGTAGAGTATTTTCTCCAAATAATGAAATACAGAAGCTATATAATAAGAAATATGTAGGTGATGTGCTATTCATAGACAAACACATGATAATCAGAAGAAACTCCCATAACTTCGATAAGAAAGAGATAAAAAATGAGTCTATAAAAGTTACCTTCGTAGACTTCATCTCATCGAAAGTATGTTTCATCTAATACTACTTCCCACGACCTAAAAAAAAATATCGATTATGTGAATGCACCATTTTTATTTATCCTAATCGACAACCAGCTCCAAAATACAGTAACAAATAATTATATACCAAATAAAAAATAAAACCATGGTAACAAAACAAATATCTACAAAATTAGAAATATAGTAACATATACAAAATTAAAAATTAAGACACAAACTCAAAATTAAAACTAAATCAACAAGTATACCTAAATCAGAACACGATACGATAATGAACAACATTATCGATATCAATTTTTTCAGTACCTCGCCGACGACATCTTCTTTTCGGGAATTGAATTTGGTGCCTTTTGTAGATGTAATTTCAAAAAGCCACATCGGATACCCATCGGAAGAATCATCCGAACCTTAATATGCTGGTTATTCGGTTGCCTCCTACATACGTGGAAGCTTCACTGGATCGAAATCTGGTGGGTAATATTTGTTCAACACCTTCCTTTCTCCCATTTTTTATTGATGAAGTCAAAATTGCAAAAAAAGTCAACGCAGAGGGGTGGGGTAGTGGTGAGAGGGGTAAGGGTGGGCAGGGATAGGGTGGGGGTGGGGGCGGTGGGGTGTGTTTAATTAGTTTCGGTTAAATTTTTTAAAATAAAATAATATCACTTAAACATGAAAAATCTGGCAACATGAATGAATGGAATTAACAACTACAAAATATATCATACAACAAATCTGAAACAACTCAATACAAGTAATTAACAGCTAATCAAGCAACACAATTCATTTTTAGCAATTGACTAATCAATATATTTAACAAAAAAAAAAGATGAAGAGTCGAGGTCACCTTAAATTGTTAAACAAAGAGATGAATGCATAAATCGCATGCATGTAGACATTTAGCCGCGGTTTAGAGACGTTATGGGTTATGTGATGAAAATATCGACAAGAAATTGGGGATAAGTGATCATGATGAAAATGGTAAATGTTCAACAAAATTAATTGAAGTTGTTATTCATATACCTAAATTCAAATAAAAAGGATAGTAAAATTACATTTTTAACTTTATAGTTGTAATTGTATTTGGAGTCAGGGTAAATCAAGTCAATTTCGATTATATTGTAAATGTTTATGTGTAATATATATATAAAAGTGTTAAGGGGAAATTCGAAAATAATGTCATGTATGGGGCTTGAACCCGGCTAATATTTTTCAAATGTAGACTTTGTTATCTCGAATGTTTATTTATTTGTAAGATATCGCATTATATAAATTAATCATTATCATTTTTTAATTTATTACATTACGGATACCCATGTAAATTGAATTTTAATATATATATATTTTATTTTTAATGTGTTACAATAATAATATTGTAACTCAAAAAGTGATAACTTCATCGTTACATATTTCTGCTGCTACATTATGTTACATAAATTATGTAACACATAAAAAGTGATACCTTAAAATGTTACCTATTATGTAAGTATTACATTGAGTGATACATAAACTATGTAACACAAAAAAGTGATACTTAAATGTTATTATCTATTTTAAAGTGTTACATGAGTGATACCTAAAGTATGTAACACAAAAAAAGTGATACCTTAAAATGTTACCTATTTTTAAAGTGTTACATGAAGTGTTACATAATAAAAAAGTGTTCCATAGTTGTTACCTATGCACTCGCCAATTTTCAATTATTAAAAGTGTTACATGCAGCATTACCTAAAGCCTATTTTTTTCTACTAGTGGTTTTGAAGATCCATTTGATTCCTATGACATTATGATCTTTCGGTTCGCACAAGTTTCAACACATCATTTCTTTTGAAATTGGATCAATTTATCTTGCATGCATGCTGACCGATGTTCATCTTTGAGAGCTTCATCAACATTCTTTGGTTCGACTTTGGAAATAAATCAGCTTTCCCCAAGAAGTCCTACCATTTTTCTATAGTCAACCGGTTCCTTTCTTCTTGTTGCAATCCCTTGATCAATCGCCCCAATAATGTTCTCAACATGATGGTTCTTTGAACTGATCGGCCGGGTCAGATAGGCTCTAATTATCACATAAAAAGTCATCGACATTCTCCGACGTTGTCGTCATTGTTGTTCAACCAAGTGTCTTTGACAAGGCAACGCCTTGTGTTGGTTCTTCATGACCCCCAAACCTCGAATCCAAGACCTTCACATTAATAGACTCCATAACCACCTGAGTTCTTTTGTCAACACTCCAGAGCTCTACTATTTTGAGTATCCCAAGAATATACTTTCTCATCACTTTTGAGATCAAATTTCGCCTTGGTTCACGATCCGCAAAGAATATAGCACAGACATCAAATACATGAAAATATTTACATTCGGCTTTCTCCTCCATATTTCATACTCTTTGTTACTTGTGCCGCTAAGGGTAACCCTGACATGGATGGGCAAGCCATGTTGATTGCCTCGGCCCAAAATTTAAGTGGGAATGTTCTAGTACGTAGTAACACATGCCATTTCTTGATAGTTCGATTCTTTCCTTCCACACTATTTTGTCATGGGTATTAAGCAATGAGAATTCATGAGTAATTCCTTCACTTGTACAAAACTCAAGAAATTTAGAATTTAACCGCTTTTCCATGGTCACTCCTGATTCTGACAACCGGTTGTTCCTTCTTATTTTGAACTTGTAGTATTAGTCGTTTAACAACCTCAAAGGTATCAGATTTTTCTCTGAGGAACTCCACCCATGTATACCTGGAAAAATCATCAACACACACACATACATTACCCGCTTCCACCTATGCTTTCAACTTGTATGGGCCCCATTAAGTCCATGCATTGCTCAAGTACACGAAGTCAGGACCACCGTTGTAACTTTGGGTGACAACTCAAGTTAGCCTAGATATAACCTGTATGGTGTGTGGGGGTGAATCGGATTTTGAATTAAGTTATTATCTTTTTCGAGTTTTAATTTAATAATGCGGAATTAACAAACTATAGGAATAAAAATTAATATGATAGACCGACTACCCAAGCTCGAGAATGATTAGTCAATAATTGAACAACAAAAATATATTAGTTAAAAATAATAAGAATACTTGAAAGTAAAGAGCAAAGATAGAAAGACGATACGACGTATTTTAACGAAGCTCGTTCCCCTTACCGCCGACCTGCTTTCCAACCTCGATTTTGGCAAAGATAACTAGTTCTTTGGAAGAATTGTTTGATTACACACAAGCAACTCTCAAGACTATTATCAAACACCTAGCCTCCAACTGCGACCCAAGTTACCCGCTTAAGGATTTCAACACCTAATCTACCCAGATTAGGAACCCAAGAATACCCTCTTTAGGATTTCACTTCACTACTCCAACTAGGAATAGCAAACCCTATGCTACACCACACAAGGATTTCACTAAAACACAATTGATGATTGAGTAATATTAAATTAGTTAGATTACAACTAGGAAACTCTACAAAAAGATAATGAAGATTAAAATGTGGAGCGTTATTGACTTTTGCCTTTTTGAATTGGAAGGAATTTAAAGCTCGGTAATTAGGTAAAAAGTAGTGCTTAAAATAGAAAAGGAACTTATATAGTGCACAAAAATAGGCCGAAACCGTCAGCCTATTTTATACCCCATCTGAGACCTGATGAGCCCCTCGATGGACATGTGCAACGGATATAACCGCGACCGTAGACCCTATCGGCAGGCCGTGGTCTCGATCATCGGGACCCTATCGAGACCCTACCCTCTCGATGGGGTCTCGATCATCGGGACCTGATCGAGACCAGCCCCTCTCGATGGTTCATGGTCCGTTGTTTCTACTTCCAAATAAGGATCGCTTTCAAGCCACCTCGAAATACCATTTCCAGCCGAGCCTTATCAATGAATCAATCTATAATTAGGATTAAAACTACGGACTATCAATTCTAAAACTATTCCGCATTAAACAAGAAAAAGTCATTTTCTCTCTCATACTTAAAACAACATATACTAAAGTGAGTTTTAGAAACTTATAACAATAAAGATCACGAAGCCTTGAATATCTTGGCGCTTTGTTAGACTCATCCTTGAGCCTCCAACATCCCGATCAACTCTTTAAGCACTCTCTAACTTATTAGAATAAACCGATTACACGCTCACTTGAAAACGGATTAAGTTCATTTAAACAATTTGTTATCTTCAAAAAAGGCTCAATCGAAGTTCCATTGTTCAACAAACTCCTTTGATGATAATAAATTGGACTTATGCCAAGGGGAGAATATAAAACATACAACGCCCCTCAACATAAGATTCCCAGTTTTCAATAAATAGAACAATAACAATCATGGATGATATATCAACAAAGCACTAAATAATAGCATGGCACCTAAATAGTTAATAAACATCCAACAACTATCATAAGAAATAAAACATCCAAATATGCTAACATAAGAAATAAAATATCCAGCATAATTACTACACTCTTCGGGATCATCACAAAGGGGCACGAAAGCATTAAAAACCTAAACAAGAAACAACTAAAGCATAAAGACATATATAGGTCAAAGCCATCAGAGTCCTCTAATTTATCTTCGGACCACCGCTCCCCGCACCGAAGAAAGGCCCCATCGCATCCTCCTCATCATCATCATCAAGAAGGTAGTCCTCAATACCAATACCCGGAGAAGTAGTGGCCGGATGCTGGCGGTAGTCGGATGTGAATCCAGGACCCTCCCCTCGGTAGTAGCCTCAACCTCGCCGTCCGAATGCACCAAATATTTCTTGTGGGCCTCGCCTTCTCATTAGCATCTCCAAACAAGAGAGAATTTCATAATTCCTTTGACATAGTCCTTTATCTTCTTGTTTTCCTTGAGAAGTGTTTCTTGGCCTTTCATAAGTTGCACTTGATTATCCTCAATAACTTGTTGCCTCCGTGCAATCTCATTAAGCCTAGTGTCATGATCTTGAAACATCTTGCTCCGCGCCTCATGAGGAGCCTCATCACCGCTATCATCACCCTCGCCATCAAGATCATCATCCCCTTCATCATCGTCGAAGTCCTCATCATCAACATCCTCATCATCCGAAAATACGGGGTCCTCCAAATCATCAACTTCCCTAAACCATTTCCTACCCATCATAGCTAGAATGGCTCTTCTATCCTCCCGATGAGCCAATTTTGCCTCCCACTTCCACCAAAGACGATTATTGTGATAAGTACATCGCCTTAAAAAATAGTCTTTGGTAATCCTAGGTGCCCCTATCAATGCATACCCTAGGAAACACCTCCTATCTCCCCCAAGACTCCATAATATGTGTAATAAGCATCCCATACGGAAGAGTTGTTGCCTTGGTATTGCCCATAGAGTGACGCATGTGGAAGGCTATTATAATTGGAAGATTTATACGTCAAGGAGCATAAACTCAGTGTTAAGGACCCTACCACCCTACTCGATTTCTATCTTTGAGAACCCACTAGGACCAAGGACTCTACAACAATATTGGCAAATTTGCCTCCCAAGGCTAAATGTAAGCATGGAAAAGTATCGACCACCCAATTCTTTCGATACTCCATTCCTAAACTCCTCCGAATTGTTCAACATGTCACATTTAGCCGACTAATCTCATTCGCTGAGGCCACATCAACCGCATAACTAGAAATCCATTTGATGACAACCCAAAGTCCTCCCCTTTGAATTTCTCTTATTTTATACTCAAAAGACTTCCCCATTACCCCAACTTGATATCGAACCGCTATCGGGAGCGTGTATAACAACAAACCATAGAAGAAATAAACCTAACTGGAAAGATGTTGTAGGACTTGCACGCAAATTTTTTTTCCCACTTTTGGAATTCTGACAAGATCCCCCGTAAAGTCGCCCCCTCCAAGTCTCCATCATAATAATATCCTCATGCTAATGTTAGACTTTCCAATTCTTCCACTTTTTCCACCTCTGGGATAGCAAAGGATTTACAATGTCACTTGATTGTGATTTGAGAACTTCCAATCTTGATAAAGAACCACTTGATTAGAGGATTTTGATTTTGTGTTCTTGCCCTCTTTTTTTGTAGGTTTAGAAAGATTTCCGAGGCCATTATTATGATGATTTTTGGAAAGAAGGAGAGTGTTTGGGTTCGAAAAAAGAGGTATGTAAAGGTATTTATAAAAAAGGTGAATTTTTGATGAATTTTTGAAGAGGAAGGTTGAAAGGGGCGGTTATGGTGAATTAGGTTGAAAGAATTGGAATTCTTGGTTGAATGCGAGAAAACTACCGAGGGAGTATTTATAGCAGTCAAGCCATCGAGACCCATTCGAGAGGCAGGGGTCTTGGGCTGGTCTCACGAGGTATTACGGTGAGCCTGCCATCGAGACCCATTCGGTAGCTGAGGGCCGATGGGGTCTCGATGGGCCTATGTAATGTATATTTCTGTTTGAGACCCATTCGAGAAGGGGGGTCTCGATGGGCTATGAACAGACCGGGGGGTTATTTGCATCGAGACCTCATCGAGAGTGTGGGGTCTCGGCTGGCCCCCTGGCGCGGGCAATTTGTGTGGAAAGAGTTTTAGTCATCGAGACCCATTCAAAGGGGGGGTCTCATGGCCTCGATGACCGCAAGGAGTTTCCACAATCGGCCACAATAATCCCCTAACCACATACAACCGAATTAACGAATCCCATACACACATTCAATCACAACCATCCACAATTTCACCAAAACCCGACAAACCAACATCTCCTACCTTGATACACAAATCAGACCTCCACACTTCAACAACATCCACAACAATGAACAAACGAATCACCACAATCGACAATTTTAGTCATTTGGCTTTATCATCCCCCAAAAAAATTGACACAATTTAAAACACATAGCACGATGTAATTCAAAGGCATATAAGACATGAAAAGGTTGTTTACTAGAAAGACTACATCCCTAGCTCATTTAATGCAGGTTAACTGATCCTCATTGTCAAAATATCCGCAAGTTGATCATTCGTCTCTACGAACCCAGACTCAATGCTCCCTTTGAACTCGATGAAATGATGACGTAATCTCAATGTTTATCCCCGAATGTTGCACCGGATTTTTGCACTGTTGATAGCACTAGTGTTGTCAGCTATTAACACCGAACTTGATTATACTTGATCCCAAAGTCCTCCAATGTTTGTTTCCTATCCAAAGCACTGAGCCACACAATTTGCAACCGCCACATACCGGCCTCCGCCATTGATAAGGCTACACTATTTCTTGTTTCTTGCTTGACCACAGGTAAGGCTATGTCCAATGAAATGATTATCTGACTAGTACTTTTTCTATCAAGTGTGCAACCCGAAAAGTCCGTGATCCGAATATCCTGGCCAAGTTCAAAAAGTTCTTGCTCATCGATACCAAAGCGCCATAGCTTCACTGTTCCTTCTACATACCGGCATCCTTCTTTAACCGCTTTAAGATGAGACTTTTGGGACACGCTTGGAACGAAAGCACACAAACACACGGCAAAACAAAAAATATCGGCCCAGGGGATGCGGCAAGATAAAGTTAAGAAGACTACCAATCATACTCGATATTTTGTCTCATTGATTGGTATCTTGCTCATCCCTACGTTTAGTTGATTTGCACAGAGTCCTGAATACTTTTTGCATCTTCCACTCCGAATTTCTTTATGAGCTCTTCAGAATTTGGTTGAGAATGAAGATCCTGGCCATCCATTTGCTTCACTTGGAGTCCGAGAGCAGTTCAATTCGCCTATCATGCTCATCTCGAACTCACTTGTCATCATTTTCAAAATTCTTCGCACAACAAATATTAGTAGAACCAAAATAATATCATCAAATATATTTGGACAAATAAGTGAGATGTTTGGTTTCAAGTGAGAATCGAGGAATCGAAGCCTTTCTTGAAACCATTTGCAAATTAAATTGTGTAAGTTAACCTCATACTAAGTTTCCTAGGTGCTTGTTTTAACTGTAAAGGGGCTTTATCTAGTTTAAACACGTGATTAGATAATTAGCATCTTCTAAACCCGTGGTTGCTTACAAAAACTTCCTCATTCAAAAAAAACCATTTAAAAAGCACTTTTAATATCCATTTGGTGTAGTTTGAACTACATGACTAAATGTAAAGCTGGGGAGAATAAGAATGGATTCCAACCTAGCAACTGAGTTAAAAGTTTCATCGTAAGCTACCCCTTCGACTTGATTATAGCCTTGAACAAAAAGACGGCGTTTGTTTACGAAAACAACACCGGTTTCATCAAGTTTATTTCTAAAACCCATTTTGTTCCAATGATTGTTCTATCAAGAAGTTTTTCAACTAGATGCCAAACTTTCAAATTGCCCAAGTTCTTTTGCATAGATAAAATCCAACTGATCCTCAGAGCTGTTAACACAAGAGGTGCTACTTGGAGACACGTACACTATGAAGCAAAACATTAAAGAGGACTATAGTTACCCCTTGGAGAGATCACCTAGAATAAGGTCCGGGGGATGATTCCTAACGATTCTCGCCTCTAGGAAAGTCTTCTGTGTCGCCTACGAAGATAATCCTCTATCCACGCTCCTATGTTCTCGATGATTATTTGTTTTCTCCCCCATAATTGATGCTTCCTCATTTAAACCTTGGTTTTGAGGCTCATCAACTCTTTGTGAATTCACATCCACATTGACACCTAGTGAATCATCCTCATCTACTACAACTTTCTCAACAAACGGATTAGATTCATCAAAGTTAACATGAATAGATTCTTGCACGCATTGATCCTTCTTATTATAGATGATATATGCTTTACTAGTTTTCGAGTAACCGAGAAAGATTGCCTCATTAGATTTAGCATCGAATTTACCCAATCTATCTTTGGTGTTTAGAATATAGCATTTACACCCAAAAACTTTAAAGTAATCAATACGAGGGATCTTACCATACCAAAGTTCATAAGGAGTTTTGTCAAGAATAGGTCTAAGAAATACCCGGTTGATAGTATAACAAGCGGTGTCCACGGCATGTCCCCAAAAGTATTTTGGCAGGTTGTGTTCATTCAACATACCGCCCATTTCTGAATGGTCCTAGGCTCTTTTCGCTTCCTTATACCCATTTTGTTGAGGTGTTTTGTGCCAAAAGTTGTTGATCCTATACTCCCCACAAAACTCTTCGAACTCCTCATTTTCGAACTCACCTACATGATCGCTCTCTATGGCTCGATTGGAGCCCTTCTCATTCATGAGCTTTCTACACAACTTAGCAAACTCTTTAAACGCATCACTCTTATTAGCAAGACCAATTACCCAAGTAAACCTTGAGTAATCATCCACAATTACAAAGACATATTTAGATCCTCCCAAGCTCACAACATCCATCTCACCAAACAAATCCATATGTAACAAATCGAGCACATGGTTTGACGAAACAAGATTTATAGATTTAAAAGATGATTTATGCATTTTACCGAGTTGACATGCATCACAAAGTTTATCCTTTTTGTACGTGAGAGACTTGTAGACCTTTTTACATGGTACTTATGCAATTTAGAGTAACATTTCAATGCTAGCATGACCCAACCGTCGATGCCATAAACTCACATCATCATGAACCACATTCATGCAAATATTACTAGCTTCAACCAAATCAAAATTTACATAGTAGACATTGTTCAATCGATAACCATGCACAACAAATGAAGATGAAGCATTCGAAATGACACATTTATGTTTAGAAAACTTGACCTCATAATCATTTTCGCATAATTGACTCACACTTAGTAAATTAAACTTTACGCCATCAACAAGCAAAGTATTTTTAATCTTAAAACAACCTTTCTTACCAATGCATCCTTACCTAAGATTTTGGCGTTTCGCTATTAGCTTAACTTACATTTCCAACCTTTGTTACCAAGCTTTAAGAAAAGTGAGACATCTCACATTGAGCCAGTCCGCTATCCACCATCCAAATATTGTTCATGGACGAAATGTCTACCCACACAAGATCAAGTTCTCATTCGAGATACCCAAATGATTCGGGGTCCTCAAGTTAGCAAAATGGATTTCCTCACGATCCATTTCGGCCTTTGAGACTGGGGACATAGGTGCCCAATCTCACTAACTCATCAGACATCTAAGACTCATGATTTCCTTTTCACAATAAGTGCAAAGTGAAATGCTGTCTAGAATAAATTTTAATAATCGATGATGAAGTAACATTAGAAGGACAAGAGTTATCACTTGAATATCCTATCCCTTTTTGTTGGTTGGATAACGTTGAGGATCACACTTCATTCAACTTGTTTGTTCTCAAGGAATACAAGTTGAGTGATTTTTGAGTTCTACATTTTCCAACTCAATCTTTACTACATTTTGTTTAAGCTCCAATTTTTCAAGAATTCCATCATTTTTAAGATTGTGAGTCAAGCTTTAGCTTAAGTAACTCCATTTTCGAGAGAAGTAGTTTAAGCATAAAGTTTTTATTTGTTTTCGAAAGTTCTTTGTTTCTTTTAAGCAATTTTTCAAAACTTTCTAACAACTCATTATAGTTATTGCTTAGCTTGTCAAAACTACTAGTCGAGTGCTCATCATCACTAATGAGCTCATCATCCGATAGAGAATTAGAGTTAAGAGGTACCTCCATGGAGTCTTGTGCCATGAGACACACTACATTGCATGTCTCCACTTCGGAGTCGGATTCGCTTCCGGATTCATCCTCCCAAGTGGCCTTGTTGCATACTTTCTTGGATTGAGACCTCTTAGCTAGACGAGGACAATCCATCTTGAGATGTCCGGGCTTGTTGCATTCAAAACATTTTATCTCTTTTGATTTTGCCCTCTTCTCTTGTCCTTCGTACTTCCTTTCATAGTTGTCATATTTCTTGAAGCTTCTATGTCCATGATCATCATTATTCTTTTTGAATCTTAGAAACTTTTTGTAGTCTCTAGCAAACATGGCCATGTCTTCATCATCCTCGTCGCTCTCAATCTTCTCAACAACTTTTTGTGCTTTAGCCGCCACAGAGCCATTTTTTGTCCTCACCCCCGAGCCTTGTTCTTAGTAATTACTTCTTCTCGTCAGATCCAATGAGCTCTTGAGTGGAGAGAGTCTTGATATCCTTGGTTTCATTTATGGTAAATATACTTTTGGCTAAACTGATCACGGCTTCAATAATTCTCCCATTTAATTCTTCTATGAGAATGTCTTCCAGAATCCAAATTATTGATGATGATATCAACCTTTGATGCATGTCTTTAATAGACTCTCCTGCCACATTTCAAGGTTTGATACTCTTAAATAAAAGTCGAACCTTTGTAGTCTTCACTTGGCTAGAACCACATGGGTGGTTTCAGTAAGTCCCATATTTCCTTGGCTTCTATTTCAGACTCTCGACTCTCGAGCATTACCTCCATGCAATACGGAATTGTGAAGAACGTGAATGGCTTTAGAATTTAGCTCCACTTTTTGAGTTCCTCGTCCCTTAGCACCTATCCCTTTATCCACGCCCTCAATTGGGGACTTCCACTGGCGGCACTCTAACTCTCTTTATATTTGCCTCCTCCGCCTCGTCAAGTTCTACGAGCCCGGCTTGAGAATTTGATACTTTTATGGGAATGAGCGACCTTGATGATCACCTCCATAATTGTAATCAATGCTTGAACGTGATACTTAAAGGCGCTGCACCAATAGTCATAATTTGATCCATCGAGCAACGCGGCCTCAAGACTCGACCTACCAACACAAAATTCCCCGAAGCTACCTATATTCTCATTACTACCCATGATTTTTTCATAAGATTTTAAGCTTTAGTCGTGAGAACACGGGCTCATACCAATTGTTAGCCTAGATATAACCTTAGGGGGGCACAAGGTTTTGAATTAAATTATTATTCTTTTTTCGAAGTTTTAATTTAACAATGCGAATTAATAAACGAGCAGAATATAAATTAATTCGATAGACCGACTACCCAAGCTCGAGAATGATTAGTCAAGAATTAAACAAACAAATATGATTAGTTAAAATAACAAGAATACTTGAAAGCAAAGAAAGAAAGATGTAAAGGCGATACGCACGATTTAACGAGCTTCGTTCCCCTACCGGCCGAATCGCCGGCTTTCCAACCTCGAGATTTTGGCAAAGATAACTAGCTCTTGAAGAATTGTTTGATTTCACACAAGCAACTTCTCTCAAGACTAATATCAAACACCTAGCCTCCAACCAAGTGACCCAAGCTTCCCGCTAAGGATTTCAACACCTAATCTACCTGGGGACAGTGAACCCAAGAACAATTCTTAGGATCTCACTTCTACTCACCCAACTAGAAAGAACCATGTTACACCACAATAAGGATTTCACTAAACACAATTGATGATTGAGTAATACAAATTAGCACACAACTAGAAAACTCTCTCTACAAAAGATAATGAAGATTAAATCGTGGAGAGTTATCGACTTTTTGCCTTTTTTGAATTTGAAGGGAATTTAAAGCTCGAGAATTAGGTGTGTAAAGGTGAGTGTTTTAAAATAGAAGGGAACTTATATAGTGCACAAAAATAGGGTCAAAATCACGCCCATCGAGACCCCATCGAGACCGTGGCCCCATGAGCCCTCGATGACTACGCAACGGATATAACCGCACTGCAGAAATTTACCGAGGCCAGGTCTCGATCATCGGGACCCTATCGAGACCTCACCCTCGATCACCTGACCTCGATAGAGACCACTTCCTCGATGGGAATTGATGGTCCGTTGTTTTCACTTCAAATAAGGGACGTTTTCAGTTACTTTCTAAAACAAATGACACATACCATTCAGACGTAGCCTTATCAATGAATCAATCTATACTTGGGATTAAAAACTACGGACTATCAATTTTAAAACTATTCCGTGATTAAAACCGCAAAAAGTCATTTCTTCATACTTAAAACAACATATACTAAAAGTCATAGGGCTTTCCCTTACAAACACCTATAACAATAAAGATCACGAGCCCTTTGAATAGCTTGGCGTTGTTACATCGATCCTTGAGCTCCGAATATCCCGATCAACCCTTAAGCGCTTGAACTTACAAAGAATAAACTCGATTACACGCTCACTTGAAAACGGGATTAGTTCAAGTTAAACAATTTGTTATCTTCAAAAAAGGTTTGAATCGAAGTACCATTATTCAACAAACTCGGTCTGCTTTTCCAAAGATGGCACTTCCACATTCTTATCATTTACCTCGAGCAAAGGTATCCCTCGACAGCCTTTCCTTACAACAATCAATATTTCTATAGTGTGTATTTCCCGCCGCTTGTACCACAAATCACTCAAAGATCCTCATATTTTCTACTGCCATGGCTTCGAACGTGAGCTCCACATGTAAATAGCTTATCACCGACA
This sequence comes from Lithospermum erythrorhizon, assembly GCA_019722365.1. Lineage (NCBI taxonomy): Eukaryota > Viridiplantae > Streptophyta > Magnoliopsida > Boraginales > Boraginaceae > Lithospermum > Lithospermum erythrorhizon. The sequence continues at coordinate 19,547 of JADFUC010001322.1, read as the reverse complement.
GGCCATACATGATAGGTGTTTCACATAAGTCATTAACAGTACATCCCTTTTTACAAAAAGAGACCTTCATACCCTCGTCACATAATTGACTTATGCCGAGCAATTTTGCAATCAAACTTTGACAAGGGAACATCGTACTATACGGTAGGCCATTTACATTTAACTCTCCTTTACCAATAATTTCTACTTTTCCACCATCACCAAATGTCATATAGTTACCTTCCAGAGAACAGATATGAGTAAGATAGGCCTTCTACCTCACATGTAATTCACTCCACCCTGTGTCGTAAGGTCGCCCGAGGTTAAGTCTATCAATAACCTATACACCGTAGTCAAATTAAACACGGATAACATCAAGAATGACTTCACTGAGCATTGATAATAATAATACTCTTTAGTCCATCGTGGTGAACTAACCACAAAAAACCCATAAAATACATTCAACAACACAAACATACATCAACCCAGAATAATATAACCAACAAACACAACATAGTCTCCACAATACATCATAATAGTAGTATGGTCATACAAGGCCCCGTAATATACAACACAAAAGTTCTAAAAACATAATAAGAGGAAAAGATAGGAGAATGACCGTTGAGGACCTCCTATGCCACCACCGCCTCACCTACGATCTTATTCCTCAGTCAACGCAGCCTCAAAGAACCTCATTTATCAACTCCTTTAGAAAACCTGTGCATAAAACGCCCGCCCATGTAATACTGCGGAGTAACCGCGTTCTTAAGAATACAAATACCTAATAGTATCCAACCACATATATAATCATACTTATATACGTGACATATATATAAACATTAACGACTACTTAATTTAACTAATTACTCAAATTACATAGTAACCTCTTACTTAATATTACTAGTAGATCAATGAAACACTCCACACATATTTTCATAACCATAATCAAATATTCATTCAAATAAACAACACAAACAATAATGGTTAGTCCAACCAAATGCATAACATCAAAACCTCCATCCACACATCCATCCATCAACCACACATCCACCAATACACACATCTCCCAATACATATATATGCATCACAATCCTCCCGACCGAGGCTACTCCCCAATATGGCACACATCAAACTCAAACATCTCGCCACCCTCAATATGCATATCACACCAAACCTCCGGGTCGAGGCTACTCCCCCAATGTATATATATATCATCTCACCCAAATCAACCTGCAAAAGAATACATACACTAACCACAAACAATACACAGCCACACGCAACACAATCACACACAACACTGGTAGTATAATCACAACAACTACAACAATTTCATGACATAAATCTCAATAACTCAATATACATTCTAATATAAATCCACATGACAAACACATGAGATTTGTACTCACCTCGAAATAAAGCAACTAAAATGTCTCTAAAAGAGTCCATGTGCTAGGTCCGCTCAACTCCTATCCAAAGCAATTATATACGTTTATTTTACTTCTTCCGATTAATAACCTCCCTTTATCTATTAAATCTCAAATAAATATCAAATATAATCCAAAAAACTCGTATAAGAATCCTAGTCCAACAAACCCGCCTCGATTATCGAGTATAACATAAAATATAATTTTCTCCATTTACCGATTATTATTATTCAACATCTCATAATTCAAAATAAATATCATTTCAGAATATTAGATCACCAACTAGTAAACAAATTCTAAAAATTTCAACTTTTAACAAAATTCTAGCACAACTTACAATCAGAAGGAACGACTACTTCGGTTTCAACAACTAATAAAACAACAAAATTTCAACCATACTACAACCACCATAGTCGGCCCCCCATTCCAACCCAACACTAACACTTTAAACAATTTCTAATCAATCAAAAATCAATTTTCCCCAACTACTATATCCATTTAACAACCTTTAATTCAAAACTCCAACTACTACTCAACTTTCACAAACAACCTCAACATATTATCTTCCAACCAATATCAAAACATCCAACTTATACCCCAAAATAACTATATTAAGGTCCCATAACATCATACTACAATTTAAAGGTGATTTGGGAAAAAGTCAACAAAAGTCAACTCTCAACCTCCAACACATTTCAACCCCAAAAATCCATTATTATAACTTCTAACCACATAATCTAAGCTTAGATGATACTTCTATACCATTATAAAGTCTCAAACTCAAAGTCTCAAGAAAAGTCAAACTTCCATAACTTATGAAATATCCAACAAGATCTTGCTAATTTTTCTTACATTGACGTGTAGGATGATGAGGGGAAGATGAAAAACTAACTTTTGTATCTTGAGCCACAAAGGAAGAGAAGAAAATGAGAAAAGTTTTGCTGGGGAGTGGGGACATTTAACTCGGCCAAACAATCTGGGGGAAGTTAAGGGACAGTTCGATAAGGATGAATGATGATAAGGTTAGGAAGATATTTGAGAACGAGTTAAGTCCCGCTTGTTGCGATTTTATTTCTCCACTTTTTGTAATTAAATTTATGAAAAATGATTCTAAATATATTATTGTCCGTGAAATAAAATACTACTCATATAATACTAGTCTCAGTATATCGATTATATTCCGAAAATATTTATACTATCTCCGGGTCCCACCGCCAAACGATATATAACATTTCTTTTCTCTTTTAAAAAAAAAGGTTTAAACGTAACGGTTTATTTCATCATGTGTCTTGAACATCCACTATCAAAATACCAACTTGATTATTATGAATGATGTTTCAACGGTCAGAAGCATTTGATTTGGTGTTGTTCACTCTCGACTCATTGAGTTTTGTGTGGTTGATACTTGCTTCCTTTCGTCCATATAACCCGTAGCAATAGGGGGGCAATATGACCTTTCTACCACAATACTCTCAAGACTCATACCCTTTACCTCGCCTACATGTCTTCCATTGGCCTGGTGGTCTCCATGTTCGACACTCAGATCCAACCTTTCCGAACAAATTTAGTTTCTTGTCTTGGTTTGAACCGGTTTGGCCAAACCCACCCCGCATCGTCCCCCCGCATTCTTCCTACCTTGAGTATCTCTCTTCCAATATATCCGTGCTTGGCGTTTCATCATCTTTACTCCTTTTATTCGCATTCACTCGAGCACCAAGTGTCGATCTCTTCATCTTGAGCTAGTCCCTGTTTTCTTAATTCCTCATTCTCAATCTTCAATTTGTTCCTCTCTGCATCCACTTTGGTATAGACCACAGTTAGCTCCACCCATTTAGTGTACAAGAGTTTGTAGTTTTCAAGCACTTTTCGCCGGGCCATGTCTTCTGCCTCAAGACCAGAGTCAGCGCAGTCGCCGCGATGGGCTTGGCTCGATGGCTCCAGTGAATGCTACAAAGTTGCTAACTTGATCCGCTTGTCCTTCTTCAGATTCATCATCACTAAGTGTTACGGAGTAATTTCTGGATTGTTTCTTGAGATAGTTGACATTCTGCTTGAATGTGTCCAAAGCCTTCACATTCTCTATACTGAATTCTTTAGATTTCGACTGACCTACACCGAGCTGTTCTACTGTCGGTTTCTTCCAATTGTTGTTGCTTTGCCAATGACCTATATAACGTTACCACCATTGAAAGCTTCTGGAATCTTTTGAGAGTCTTGTTGAAGTTTTTAGCCAGCATGTTTATAGTTTCTCCTAAATCTTCATCATGTATATCCTCTGAGGAGACTTTTAACCCAATACCTTTCTTTTTACTTGTCTCTCCTTCATCGGTTTTCATCTCGAATGTAGCCAAGCCCCATTTCAATTCCTATCCATGCTCTCATGGTGGTCGATCTTTGTGCTTTCTTCAATAGCGGTTACCTTGTATATGAGCGAACCTTTGGGTGTAACGCTCAAAGTATTTTCTCACCAATTTTTTATTACTTAGTGGTTTGCCTGGAGCAACGACTTAATAGTCATATCCTTTTAGTTTGTTGTTGCAATATCAAGTATAGACTCATCATCCACCATCCTCGACTCTTCAAACCTAGTGGCTATTAAAGTCTCGACACTGCACCTTCAAGGTTCCCCTCATACGCGGTTTGTGGCATCCCATGCAGCCTTTCATTTCAAGACATATATTAATTAACTTAAACACATTTAAGTCAACACCATTGAAGATAGCATTCATAGCCTTGTCATTTGCAAGTGCAAGCTCTTGTTCTTCAGTGGTCCAATCATCCTCCGACTTGATGGTAAGTACACCTCCGTTGTTGACAATAGGAGCAGTCCATCCAACACGTACAACTCTCCATGTTCTCGTATCAAGTGATTTTAAGAACGCAGTCATTCTTGCCTTCCAGTAGGCATAGTTGGTTCCGTCAAGGACAGGTGGTCGAGTCGTTGACCCTCCTTCTCTGAAACTCTCCATAAACAAAAGATTACACTGATCTCACTCTTATAAGATAGAGTGCCTGCTCTGATACCAATTGAAATTGTGTAATCTATCCCGTATAACAAGCGCGATGCACTCAACCGTCACAACTCTAAATACCAACAACTATTGTGAAAAGTAAAATACTCAAAAGTAAAAACACACGCTTTGTACTCCGGGTCAAGCCAATGTAGCACCTAAGTCCTGGGGACAATTTCGTCTGCTGAAGGATTCCACTATGATCGAGAATTACAATATGGTCTTACTCTAATGCTCCTCATTCTCTTCGCCCTATTCTATTCCAACTGAATGTATAAGTCTGCCTCCCGACCGAACACCCCTATCCTTCATTACACACTACTATCTCTAAAAGACGTGTCAACTAAAAATAAGACCGTTGTAACTACGGTCACGTATGCTTACAATACTCAAAGGAGTTTATAGAAACACTCCATACATTCAAATTTCTACACACAAAATACCCTTTTTACAAAGCTCGTATGCTTCAATAATACAATATGCGTAAATCTCTGTTTCGTGTTTTCACTGTCTCCGCATTAGAAGCCATTATAAGTGTAGATAATCCAACGTTTATAGCAAATTTTACTATAAACAAAAACTTCCATCTTCTAGATAATAAATGAATCGGTCCTTCTTTCCTTCTTTATTTTTGGACACAGATTTTGCTCCTTGGTTGTCAAGAATGCTTTTCCTAAATAATCGTGATCTTCCAAAAATCTTCTTCAAATAAGGCAACAAAATCTTTATGCCAAATATTTTCTCAGCTCGAATAATTGCTACCATTTGTTAAGAACAGTTGGTATACTTGAGCAACTTCAATGGACTAACACGACTTATCGACCAGCTTCAAGTGTTGGCTTAATTCAACACATGGTTATACAGGACACATTTTCTTTAAACTGAACTCAAAGCGATGTAAATTAATATAATGGGCAGAAATCATGAACTGTACTTCGCTAACATGGAAGCGAACTTATAAGAACGTTGTCTACTAATCAAATAATCAATTCAAAGCTTGCTGCAATAATAGACTCAGAGAACCATAATTAAATAACAAGTTTAATTGTAAATCGAGCATGTTAAATGTAATTATTGGAAATCCAACAGAGTAAAAAAAAACGAGAGAAGAGTATCATATGACAAAGACTAATATCACCAATCCACCATCTCAAACTGTATCAAATTACATAACAAATATATGTATAATTTGAAAAATTACATTACTCCAACTTAAAAGGCCTAAATAATACTGACTGTGAAGAGTCCTTGACTCTCTTTAGAAGGTGAAAGTGTAAAAGATTGACCATAACTATAAAAAGAAGAAAAAAATGTTGAAGCAAGTTGATTAATTTTATAGTGAATTGAATATGCCAATACATTAGGGCCGGGCCAGATATTTTCAACGCGCGAAAATTAAAAATGAAACTCTTAATTGTAAGAAATAATTTGAAATTTGTAGTAATTCATTACTACTGGAACTTGCTATGCAAAGAGACAATAAAAGAGTAAAATAATGTATAATTTATGAAGTTTTTATTATCAATATGGCATATAAATTAATACATAATAACACTTACATTTTTTAAAATTTTGAGATCCCCTTAAAACAGGACCTAGTGCAATAGCGTCCCTGGCCATGCCCAAGTGCCGGGACTGTCATACATTCATGGGATGGGATTAACGCGGTACATGAGCTGAGTCGAAGTAGTGGATCAATTCAATAGTCTAAACTCTAAAGTGTAGCTATCACAATATATACATGACCTCAATTTGAAAAATATATAAAACATGTACAATAACTAGACTTGAACGTGACTGATTTGTTTTATTTTGGATTTAAAAAATGAGAGATCAAAATGGACCACTCAATGGCTGACTATTTTTGGACGGTGACAACTGCATCTCTAGATTTGCACCTCCCCTAGACCCCTTCAGTCCAAACAATTACTGTAAACAAATAATGCTCTTCACGTTAAGATGCAAATCAATGTCAGTATGTATTGGTCTTCACATGATATTTAATGATTTCTCACTCCTGATTGTTTCATGTTCCAATATGAAGGAAATTGCATCATTGAACATAATAATAATAGGTGAAATGGTCACGATAGAGTCATTACAGATAATTCAGTTTCAATAGTTGTTGGACAATTGCACTTTAGTTAAGTTTTAGATAAATTATTGCAGTTTATTCTTGAATTTAACGGGAATGATATCTCATAATGACAACAGTGTGTTCGTATGAAATTATCCAGAGCGCACTCCAAACGCAAATTATTAGAAACAGATTTGATGAATTTATAATTTATTTTAAGAAATTGAGAGGTTTTTAAATAATGAGTAATGATATGAACTATTACAAATTGATTAAAATATAGATTCTAATGTAGAAAAGGGCTATAAGCTCACAATAAACAACTTATTTATGAAGTTTGTTGCATTATCTTCATATACACTTGGATAGTCCATCAAATGTTCTTCACCGTTGAAATCCACTAGGTGGCTTTGTAATCACCGTAAAATCCAATATGTGCGGTTGAACCTTCAAAACAAGAAAGTCTACTTCCGTAAGGAGACTCAAGCCAGAGACCTCAAGTAGAGTTGCAAAATGGAATTGTAGCGGTGAGGAGGGGAAAAATAAGGAAGATAATTTTAGTGATTGATACTTCTGATTTAAATTAATTATTTTTTTACATTTTCCTTTAATTAGCAAAGAGTATTAACTCACTCCCGATTGTACTGCTATAATTTAATAATGCCATTAATCACTTTTAGGGATTAAATCATGATATTTGAACCATCGTAGATTAAATCGAAAGGTAATCCTACTTTTTGGAACCAAATTAGTGATTAATTCGTAAATAAAAATCCACATTTGCGGGATATTACATTGCTTAACATGGCAAATGTGATGCCCGATACCGACACCCGATCGAATTCTACCGTCTCGCATGATTTGCTACGCTGGCCGGTATCGCACCGACGCCTAGTTTTCTACGCTAACTTAAATTCCGACGCTACCCTGAGGCTAACAGTGGCCCGTCGGTATCATATTTGAATGGACCACCTTTTTAATTTTGATTTATTTAATACCGACTCTAAGCCGACGCCATGTCATATTCTAATTTCTTTTTGATTTATTTAAAATGCACGCCAAACCGACGCTTTCTTGATATTTTAATTTCTTTTACTTATCTTAAACTGACACGGTGTCGTTTAAATTTCTTTTGATTTAGTTTTAATTCGACAAATGAAGTTTTGTATTTAATTCTATTTTTTTATTTATTTAATACCGAAGCCACAGACGCCCAAGACTAATAAACGTTTTTGGAAGATCGGCACACACCGACGCTAACGCATGCATTACATGGTTTGAAGCCGATGCCTCCCCCGACACCACACCAACGCCGCGATGGTAAATTTTCAAAAAAAAAATATCGAGTTCGGTACTGCAACATTTGCGTAATCCAGTTTCAATTTCACAAACAATACCCAAAAAGCATCACAAACAATATCCAAAAAATATCAACAACAACATAAACATCAAACAAAAATAATAAAACAAACAATACCCAAAAACATCACAAACAATACCCAAAAAAATATCAACAACAACATAAACATCGAACAAAAATAATAATACAAACAATACCCAAAAATCATCAACAACCACATAAATATCAACAAAAATAATAACACAAATATCAAAGAATATAAAAATTACATCTTTTTTTTTTGGATTTGATATTTTTTCGTACAATAAAACTGAAATGTAATAACATTATTATCAACATATAAACCGAAATGTAAACAAAATAAAATAAAATAATTAGAGAGATACAAATAACAAATAATTACCTCTTTCAATTTTTCTAAAAATGAAATAATATAAGAAGGTTAAGAGACAAAAATTGTAGACTTAAAATGTAATAAAATAATTACCTCTTTCACTTCCTCCCTATAAATTAAAACAAAATTATGCATATAAAAATAAAAACAAACAAAATAAATTATGAACAATATTTTGGTGTGACAGCATAGTTAAGGTTTATTGATGATTATTGTGTTGTTTATATAGAGTGAGGGGTTACTCAAATGAGCGACCGACGCGAATTCGACACAAAAATCGACGCCATCGGAATTCCAAGATTTTAAATTTCCGCATATTATAATTTAGTGGGAATCCCGAATTTGAAGCTCGACGCCAACCGACGCCAACCCATATTTGGTTCTCGAAAATATACTTGTACTCACCGACGCTTAAACCGATGCCGGATCGACGCTATTAAGACATCACTAAAAAAAACTGACGGACAACTTACACAACCCGCAATCATAACATCAAAACACAACATGCAAAAACGACATTGAAAACACAACAAAGAAAAAATGAATACTTCATTTTTTTTGGAACGTTATACAATGCTTAATACAAACTTGTCAATTATTACATGAAAAACTTGAAAATTAAAATATTGAATCTTAATTGTCGTCCGAGGCATCGCCGTCACTAGTATTGTTCCCGAAATAGCCTTCTTCTGAGTCGACATCGTTATCCGGTAGTCCAACTCTGTTGTTGTGTCCCAGATCATCTTCAATAACAAATTCGAATATCCCCTCTACAACGATGTCAACATCGCTCGATGGATCAACAAGAACCGGCGGAGGTTGTTGCTCCTCTTGAAAGATATCTTCAGTATTTAAAGCTAACACATCAACATTTTGCATATGAGTCCAATCAACTAGGCTTCTAGCATTTGTCTTCATTGCAACACACCACTGTTTATGCTCTCTACTCGCTAAGATGTAACAAAGATAGTATACATGTCAAGGTGTTCGGTGGATGCTAGGATAAAGAGGTGTCATCTTTAGAGGCTCTTGTGTTTGATTTGAATCATTCTATTCATCGGATATATCTGCATCCACTGCTAGTGTCAAACCAATAACACTTTGAAGAGTACAACTTTATCACATGTAGCCATATGACAATTCCTAAATCTTCTATCACCCCCATAATAATCAACATGGTATTCTATCATCGTAGCGGTGAACCTTTAGACACAAACTCCGCTATTGTGGGTGCTCTTGTTAATATCAATCGCCTAATGTCAAAATAGTACCCATTGACGTAATAGCTCTTGTACCGTTTAATTTCAATAGCCAGATCACTTGCAAGTGTCCTGAGGTGTGCAACTGTAACATTCAAACATTCAACAATATTAAAACACAATAGTTCAACACAACATTCAACATTCATTCAAACACGACATTAAATACAACATTCCACACAACATTCAACTTTCTTTATTCAAACTAAAACATTCACAACATTCAACAACATTAAAACACAATAGTTCAAACAACTAAAGAAAACAACATTCACTCAAACACGACAGAGTGGTTTTTCATCACCCTCCTCATCAAATGAGTACACTTCAAACACGACGGCGTTGTTGTGACTACGTTCGAGATCAATCCTGAACACCATTTGATCGGTCAAACCCACGCAATGATGTGTGACAAAATCATGCCACCCATCGGCAAATACCAACTCTTGATGTCCTTGAATGGTCTCTCGCTGCATGGTCATTCCTAAAAAATCGGTAATCTCCCACATTTTCTAATCGAAGATCCTTCGAGCTTGATGTTTGTCTTCTTTTTAAATGTATAATGAAGTCGTATTATTAATCAAGTATAATACATAAAATTAATAAAGTACGAAATTGAAATTGTTAACAACACGAATTAAAATTAATAAACTATCACAAGGTGAATCGTCCACCCCAATTGTCACAAAGTGTTGACAACCAATTGTTTCCGTTGTGAATGACATCTAATCATAATTGAATTATTGAATTAATAACAATGATTACCAATTAAAAAAATTAAATAATTGAACATAATTGAATATAATTGAACATAATTGAATATAAATGAACATAATTGAACATAACAATATCAAAACATACATCGACTAAGAGTCAAGGAGGAGGAAAAGGAGAAGGGAAGAGGGATGGTTTTGTGTCATTCAGGGTATTCGACTGCTTTCGATGAGAGTAAACAAAGCGGCATTGGTCACATGACGGTTTTCTTTACTTGACCGACGCCAAACCGATGCCCGACCGATGCCTCTAACCCTACCGATGCCAAACCGACACCCCAAACACTCAATACCCCATAAAATTAATTTTTTATTTTAATCAAATTATTCCATATATAATAAATATAGTTTATTGAAAATTAGTTATAAGTTAAGTATTATAGACATTATAAATATAAAATATTATAAATTATTCACGTCGATAATACTGGTGCGATATAAGCCATATATAAAGAGTCGAGTTATAGTTCATTCGACAATCATGTGACCAATGTTTATAAATATTTTCTATTTATAATATTTAATAATATAACATAATACTTTATTATATTACTTACAAATTCATTAAAAAAAAGAAAAATACATTTTTCTTTACTTGACCGACGCCCGACCACTAACTAAACTCTACCGACGCCAAAAACCGACACTTCAAACTCTCAATACCCTATAAAATTAATTTTATTTTGAATCTAATATTCCATATATAATAAATATAGTTTATTGAAAATTAGTTATCGCTAAGTAATTATGTATTACTATAAATATAAAATATTATAAAATACCTAATGCCGATAATACTGTACGATATAAGCTATATATAAAGAGTTGAGTTATAGTTCATTCGAAGATCATGTGAACATTGTTTATAAATATTTTCTATTATAATATTTAGTAATATATACAATGATTATTGTACAAAATACTTTATTATATTACTTACAAATTCATTAAAAAAAAAGATTTCGTCATGCCCGACGCTAAATCGACGCTAAACCGACGATTTTGTGGGAACCCCGATGCCACACTGATGCTACACCGATACGATTGGTGGTGTTAATTTACCGCATACCGACACCGCACTCCACATGCGATCGACGCTAAATCAGAAACCAGAATACAAAATAGCAGCTTTATTGTGTTATACCACCTGGGTTTTAAAACAATACAACACACAATAATACAACAAGATAATATTAACAAAATACAACACAATAGCAATAATATCATAAACATAATCAACATCCAAATACAAATCATATCCGAAAACAACTAATATTCAAACATAAACAATAATATCCAATAACAACTAATATCCAATAAACTAATATCCAAACATAAACATAAAATATCCATAAACATAAAATATCCATAAAAAACACATCTAATGCCGACCGAGGCTGTTGGGGCCGACCGAGTCCGAGCGTGGTGCCTCGGTATGGACGGGAAGTGATGAGGGTGTTGGATCCTTTGGAGGCGTAAGCTGAGGTCATGAGGTCGGAAGATGAGGTCAGAGCCCCGGGAGGTTGATCCGAAGCCGCCCGCCGAACCGAGTCTACTAGCTTCGCATGACTCCCTGCTGCACGGACGTGAGGGCTCACGAAAACCGCCTACAACAAATGACTTAATATAGGGTCGGAACATGCCGAACATATTCATAAAGTTGGCCAGCTGGGACTCGAGGCCTACCATCTCTTCCGCACTCTGCATTGGTAGCCCGGCTTCTCCTCGTACTTCTGCTCAAGGACCTTATTCTTCTCCTCATTCGACAATCTACTGCATCCTATAATCGTAGCTGGCGCAGCCCACCGCATGCGTATGGACCGTAAAGATTCATCAAAGACTCGAAAATTAGGTATAACTGCCTAAGCATCCAAATTTCCTTTCCCCAATCCCGCCCCTCAATGGCTCGCCTACATCCATTAACGCCTGCTCCACGGAGCCCGTGACTGGGTCTCAAGGCCCTCCCCTGCATCAAGCCAAGGAACGTTGGTTGTACTCCTCTCTTGAAAGTTATAGAAACATAAGAATGAAAAAACTTACTTTAATTAAAAAATTAAAATTAACGTGACAAAGAATAAAAGCTACATAAGCCAGCCTTTTAGTCTTGGGTTTGTGAGATCCTCGTCGGTTCTTTTCTTTTGTCAGCTTTGTCCTTCTTCTTGGTAAGACCACAATGTAATATTTGCGCCAAGGACGCTTCCCAGTCATCTTATCCTGAAATACAATTAAAATACATACTTAATAACGCTAAACAATAAAAATTCAAATTTAATAGTAAAAAACACCAACCAAATCCTACCTCATCATGCACCCAATATGAAGTCTCTTACCTCGGTGGCGGCACCGCATGCCCCATTCAGTCTGGCCCACATGAGTTACGCGGTTCTATCTCGGACCAAGATGGCTATCACCGCTTCTCATCCCGGCACCAAGAGGGTGACATACTTCTCCCATACCGATCTTTGATCCACTGACACACGCCCAAGGACATCATCTACACTAATGCATCCCCGTGGTCGCACTAAATTTTCCCCTTGTCACAGTGTCATGCCACTTCTTTTGTTTCTCGCATCTCTAAATCGCTTCAGTATATGCAATGCTCCCTCCTCAAATTTCATATCGATCCTAAAATAAATATAAACTTAAGTTAGTAAAAATTCACAATTCAAAAAGCACACAACTTTTATAACACCATACTTACCAAAAAAGCTTCCCATATACTATCTTTTATTGACTGTCCATTAGGAATAGTGTGGTCACAAATCTTTGACTCTCTTCTTTATTTCGCCACTCGATCCCTTATCGTCAGATGGCTTTGTAGGCTCATCGTCAACGATCCCTCATTGTCAATGATCCTTCATCGACTCTCTTCTTTAGAATAGTGTGGTCACAAATCTTCCGACGATGTGGCATCAACATCCTCGCCACTCGATCCCTCATCGTCAGATGGCTTTGTAGCCTCATCGGCGTGTGACGAGGATAGGATTTACTCTCGATCAAGGCCGATATTCCCGACGGACGCCGCCGACGGATCGCGAAGCCAACGGCGCGCTTCGCAGATACCGTCTGATCGCTGCGCTCGTACGCCGAGGAACGGCCCCGTAGGCCGCTCTATAACAAGGTTCGATGATCACCTCTCGCCTCTTCTCGGGCATCCGCCCCCTACCTCTCTTCTTGCTCCATCGAATCTTCGCCCGAAGTTTTACCACCACGGCGAGCTATAAAACCCGTGATTTTCAAAGTTCAAACCGAATTAAAACTAAACAACATCATTCAACTCACCCACTCCAAATCAAATCCAATGACATCTAATTCAACTCAAATCTAATCTACACTCAAATCCACCGATCTAATTCAAACCTAATTCAAACCAAATCTAATTCAAACTCGATTCAATTCAAATCCAGCTCGATATAATTTAAACTTCAATTCAAATCAAATCTAATTCAAACTCAATTCACCCAATCTATTAACAATAATTAATAAATGAATTCACCTACCCAATCTAACTAATCAAACACAACTCAATCAATTTCCAATTAAACTCAATTTAATTCAACTAACGATCTAATTCAAACTCAATTCAAATCAAATCTAATTCAACTCAATTCAATTCAAACTCAATTCAATTCAATTCATTAACAATTCAATTAAATGAATTCAATTAAACGAATTCATTACCCAATTCAATCAATTAAATACAACTCAATCAATTCCTAATTAAATGTAAATTCAATTCAAATCCAATTCATTCTAATTCAAACTCAAATCTAATTCAAATCAAATCTAATTCAAACTCAATTCAATTCAAACTCAATTCAATTCAATTCATTAACAAATACCAATTAAAACGAATTCAATTACCTAATTCAATCAATTAAACACAACTCAATCAATTTCCACTAAAATTACGCTCAATCTAACTAATAAAACCGAATTAAAAAAATAATTATAATTAAACCGAATTAAACGAATAAAACCGAATTAAAAACGAATTAAACTTATAACTAAACAAATTAAAACGAATAAATCCAAAATAAAAACGAATTAAACTAATTAAATAAAAAATTAAAATCATAAACAAATTAAATCATATTAAAACATGTAACAAACAATTTGATACAACAAGTAATTATAACAATAAACTAAAGAAAAAAATTAAAAAGTAATAAAAAACCGACTTACCTTTGCGTAAAAAATCCATTGGTGCAAGAGCATGGCGAGGTCGCTGGCCGTCAAGCCAGAGGGCTAAGGCCGAAGCATTTGGGCAGCTCAAAAAAGTTAGGGTTTTTTATATAGCAGACATTGGCGTCGGGTTAGCGTCGGGAAATAACTTGTTTTTCATTTAATTTTTCAATTTACAACGGTAAAAAACAACCCGACGCCACACCGACGTCGTACCGACGCCACATGGCCCACATAATCAATTAAACGGGCCTGAAAATACCGACACATACCTGACACGACACCGACGCCAACTAAACAAAGATGGCGTCGGTGGTTTTCGGCCGACGCAATATACTTGTTTTCTAGTAGTGTTATTATATACTGTCAAAAACTAATGAAAGAGTTGAATAATTAAAAGACAAAATGAACCAATTTTTAAATACAGTACAAAAGATTAGGTAGGATAGCTATGATACAAAGGCGACCAGTTGTTATATTTTATGATAACTCTTTATTGCCACTAACCATATATATTATGGAGTATTTGATAAAGACAATAAGAGTAATAAAAAGTTGGAAATCGGAATAATTGACATTTAACAAGTGTGAAACCGTCACACTAACTCTGGAATGTCCCACTTTAATACTACGGCGAGTTTAATCAAGAGATATGTGTCAATTGATTAGGGACTAAATCTTCTTTTTTAATCATTTCACAGCCTGCTTTCATGAAAGTCGAATCCATACGACATTTAAATGGTGATGCCATGTGAGTTAACACTGTTTACTCAAGTTGACATTTAAGAAACCATCCTACAACAGTATGTACACGGACTAGTGACGCGTATAAGGAAGAAGCATAGCAGTTGCCATCACAAAGTACATTCTTATCTTCAAACCATATCAAAGCCCATAAAAGTTGCCAATTCCTCCAACTCTGCAACTCCCAATCTTTCTTCACAATATTTTTCAATAAAAACAAAAAAAAAGAACCCAACAAGAAAATCTTTGCTTTTCAGTTTGCTTTCCTTTTCCAATCATTCTTTGCTTTTGCAATCATTCTTGCTCGATCTGCACTTCTTTGGGGATTGAACAAGTTATGGCAACTCCACAACAAGAAAATAATGCCTTGTTTGGCAAATACGAACTCGGGAAGCTATTAGGTTGTGGCGCATTTGCCAAAGTGTACCACGCTAGAGACCTTATAAATGGACAAAGTGTAGCCATCAAAATCATAAACAAAAGCAAGATTTCCCATAATGCAACTTTAATGTGTAATATCAAACGAGAGATTTCGATTATGAGGGGACTTAATCACCCCAACATTGTCAAATTGTTCGAAGTTTTGGCCTCCAAATCGAAGATATACTTGGTGATGGAATTCGTTAAAGGGGGTGAATTATTCGCAAGAATCGCGAATAAAGGACGTTTAAGCGAGGAACTCTGCAGGAAAATGTTCCAGCAGCTCATCTCCGCGGTAAGCTATTGCCATGCACGTGGAGTGTACCATAGAGATCTTAAGCCGGAGAATATGTTGATTGATGAAAATGGTGATCTGAAAGTTTCAGATTTTGGCCTCAGTGCTTTCTCGGTTCAAATTCGAAAGGATGGACTTTTGCATACTCTCTGTGGGACACCTGCATATGTTGCTCCTGAGATTTTAGCGAAAAAAGGGTACGATGGAGCTAAGATTGATGTTTGGTCTTGTGGGGTGATTTTGTTTGTTCTTAGTGCTGGTTATTTACCGTTTAATGATCCCAATTTGATGGTAATGTATGAGAAAATCTACAGAGGAGAGTTTCGATGTCCCAAAATGATGTCCTCTGAGCTCAAGCGGTTTATGTCTCGAATTTTTGATGTAAATCCATTGACGAGGATTACCATTGATGAAATCAAACGTGATCCTTGGTTCAAGAAAGGGTTTAAGGATGTTAAGTTTTATGATGAAGTTATTGGAGACTCAAACAAGGTTGCCAAACAAGACGAAAATCTGATTCCAAGGAAACCGCTCACTTCCAACCAGTGCCTGTAGGCCAAGTGGTTCCACAATCACCAAAAACCAAGGCCATCCGCTGACCACCCCGACCGCTCATGTCACCGGCAGACGCTCCAAATTCCCAACCTTTCACATTCCAACCAGCAAAATGGAGGTCACCTCGGACGGAAAATCGCTGCAAGAGGCCGAAACACTAAAACGCTCAATCTTCAACAAATCGATCAAACTCAACAAAAATCAAGAAATTTCCTGCACTGGCTTCAAAAACACGAAGATCATCATCAAATTCATAGCCAACTCATCCCAAAAACTCATCCAACATCAAAACCAACATCAAATCCAACGACAGGTCACCGAAGGATATCAAACGAGATATGAACTAATCATCAAATCGGATCATCACCATAAGCATCGGGAGCAATAAAGTTCCAAATGGGGAGTAAGAATGAAAAAAGTCGGACTAATCCAAAGAGAAACCCATAGCAATCAAGCACAACCACCATCAAATCATTGGGGGGGCGTGGAGGAGTAGCTTGATCAATCCATGAAGTTTAACAAGAACCAAAACAACCCAAATCATCCTCAAACCTCAAGCGAAGCAACTCATCAAATCATCTTCAACCATCCGACTTCACCAAGTTGAAACCACAACCAAAGATAGAAATGGATGAATAAAAAAGGGGAAGAACAAAACATATGGATAAAGCCAGCTGGTGGTCACCATCACACAATCGACTACCTTCAATTCATTTGGGCGGCGAGGTGGGCGAAGTGCAAAGCGTACTCCATCCAAAGGCAACACAAATGCTTGAGCAAGTCCGATTGGCACCACCACCAAACCCAATCGGTTGGGATTCCAAAAATGCTCCTTCGCCGATTGGAAGATCATTGAAAGGAGAGATGAGCAAAAGAGAAGAAAAATGAAGGCACCCGCAAGGCGGAGGACCCTCTCTCTGGGAGAGAAAAAATCGCCTCTAACCCTCAAGACAATTCCCACAAGAAGCCTCCAAGTTTATGTTTTTTCTTGTTTTTACGTAACCTTGACTTTCGGGCAGATTACCTTCATGAACCAATAATCTTCCTGTATTTTAATAAAATTAGTAATATGTTTCATGCGTTGCATCTGGTAAATATTCATAATATTATTTTTATTATGAAATATGTAAATAATACAAATAGTATAATTTACTTTGTAATAGTGCAAGGGTTGAACATTGTAAAATACTCTTCTCAAATACATGATCATTTATAAAAATTACTTTTTTACAATAGTTGATTTGCATTTTAATATATCTTTTTATAATCTTAATGTAACTTTTTATATTTTCAATATAACTTTTTATAATCACAATGTGTTTTCAGATACTAATAAATTACTTTTTATCTAAATAATTATTTATTTTGGAATGCATGTAGTAAATAGTAATAGGAGTGTTTACATAGTACTTCTATGCTGAAAATTTGCTTACAAAAGACACTGGGTTGAGATTGTAAAAGACGTACTGGAAAGCAATCAGAGAACATAAAATAATATTACTTCCTCGTTTCCTTTTTTTGCTTTCCACCTAGTAGTAGGAATAATAATAATATAGTAATATAGTAGCACTACTTATAGGAAATAATCTAAAGCAGTATTATCGTATTAGTTTGAGTTATTAAATATCTGATTTTCTTAATACATTATCAGCACGATCGTCTTTTCAGTAAGTGCCTATTACTAGGTATATCATCTATCCTTATCACTTCAATTTCATAATTATTACTATTTTCCCTAGTTATAGAAAACTAATAATCCGTCAAGTGACCTATAACTACAGTGACTATTATAATACTCGTCCGTTCTCTTTTAGTTGTCTTTCTAGGCCAATTTTTTGTTTTAAATTGTTTGTCTATCTAGCATAGAAAATTATA
Organism: Lithospermum erythrorhizon; assembly: GCA_019722365.1. NCBI lineage: Eukaryota > Viridiplantae > Streptophyta > Magnoliopsida > Boraginales > Boraginaceae > Lithospermum > Lithospermum erythrorhizon. The sequence continues at coordinate 1,196 of JADFUC010001322.1, read as the reverse complement.
ATTCTACATTTTCAATATAATTTTTATCTACTTTTTCTTATTAAATTATCAATCAACCAGTGATATAGTTTTAATTAATTGTCATTCTAGTTTTAATTAATTATCATTATAGTTTTAAATTATCAATACTACTATATTTCATCACTTTTGAGTGCAATTGAATGTGATTGTATATCCACTCGAGGATTTATAAACATTACGAGAATGTAGAATCTTAGGAAACATGTTAATCTTAATATTTAGATCAGTATCGGTTTTTCTTATTTGTGCCCTTAGAACATATGTTAATACAACACCTGAAATAATAGAAGCAAATATGTTTAACAAATATTTTTATATAAATTTCAAAATGCAAATTGTGATAAAATATTATCCCTTACTGGAGACATTTATATATACCATATAGATTTTACAACTTCTTCTATAATACAAAAGACCTTCTTTAGATTTAATTATACACTACTACAAATTTTAGCTTAGGGTAACGGGTGTCAGATATGCTTTTTTTTTCATATGCTATCTAAGTGGGTACCTTACATAGCGCATATCAATCCAGAAAATAAAGAATAAAACACACAAAAAAAGAAAAAATAGGTTAGAGAAGAAAAAAGAAAAGAAAAAAGAAGCGCTTATCTAACGAAGCTTCTTAAATAGCCGGAAGCGGCTTATTACAAAAGTGTTACGCGAGAAAATTATTAAGGATTAGATAGCACTTGTCAAGAGCGCTATTATAAAAAGTGTTATATAATAAAATCGTTGTAAATAATTACTTATTAGATAGCGCTTTTGTACTTATTAGAATTCGCCAAGAGCGTTATTAGAAAAAAAGTGGTAGCTAAGAAACCACAACTTAGATGCCAAAAATTATAGAAAGAGAAATATGCAAATTTGGACTTTTTTACTTCTCATTTGGTTAAGAGGAAAATATTAAGTTAAGAATTTTAACTTAGAAATCACTTAAGGATTTTGATAAGATCTTATTTTATTCAGTACTTAAATAATTAATTAACAAAAAAATTAATAAAAAAATGCTAAATTAATTAAGTTTAAGTTCTTAAAAAATTTAACAAACAACCTAAGTTATTATTAGATACTAACACAAAACCTAAATAATAATCTATCCAATTAAAAATCTAAGTACTAAACTACTAATGACAATTAGAGCTAGTAATACGTAACTGAACGAAGTACAACAG